>JAJOZX010010910.1:12500-139649 GCA_023014485.1 Bathynomus jamesi
TTTAGATGATTTATGTCTCGTATCTTTTCCTGATACACCATGGCCTTCAAGTGCCCCCAAAGATAGAAATCAAGGGGGGTGAGATCTGGGGATCTGGGAGGCCACTCCACAGGACCACGCCGACCAATCCAAGCATCCGGAAACTGCTGCTGATCCAAATACCGACGCACGTGAAGACCATAATGAGGTGGAGCTCCATCTTGCTAGAAGTAAACTGGGAAGTTACCTTCCTCGTTTAGCAGGGATGGGAAAATCTCTTCTTGCAACATGTTAAGATACCTTTCGGCATTAAGATTTCCAATGACAAAAATTGGTCCAATAATTCTGTCACCCCATATCCCGGCCCACACCATCACTTTACCGGCACCTTGCATCTTCGTCGGACTCAGCCAGTTAGGGTTAGCATTACTCCAATAACGTATGTTTTGCCGATTAACCTCTCCATTGACGTAAAAATTTGCTTCATCAGTAAACAAGATCTTACGTCAAACGCATATTCTTAGGGTATCTGAAACATAAAAACAAACGTTTAATTTTTCCTATGTATGGAAACTTACGGCCCACCCTGTATATATATACACACATATATATACACATATATATATATATATTTTTTTTCTAAATCTTTCATATATAAAAATATAAAAACAATAACAGGCAAAATTAATGTTTTTGTTCGCAATGATTTTATTTACGAACGTTTCTTTAGAAGTCGAGGGGCATTTTATGAATGCAATTGGGCATCGGCAAGCAATAAAGCCGAACACCCGGAACACTCGCGTCTTCTTCAACATGGTAACCACACACGCACAGCGTGCTTGCCAAGCAAGCAAAAATACCTCTTCAACTGTACATACGACTGTGTGTGCACGCGTGCAACCTCAATGACATTGATGATAAAACTCTGAAAATACCCCCCCCCCCCCCCCCCCAAAAAAAAACGACTGCGCACTCACAATTCTCCCCCAAGTATTTTGAAGAAATACCTTACTTGAACCCCCATTCCCCAATCCATTCCCGCTCCCCACCCCACGTGTTTTACTAGTGATTGTCCTCTTATTCTCTCCCTCCATGCCCCAAAACCCAACCTTTTCCTCCCCCGAAAATCCCCAAAAGTCGCTCTCGTTTCATCATTTCCAGTTACAAGAAAAAAAACACACACAACGTTGTGACCAGTGTCGTAACACCGATTCCCGTCGATCAGCGAAGTTAAGCGACATTGGTTGTGGGGTAGTAGTTGGATAGGAGACCATCCTCCGCGTCAAGATGATGCAGCGACCCGTGGTTCGAATACCACGTAAAGCTGTAGGTCCCCTCTATCATATAACGTGGATGTTGCGAAGAAAGTTAAACGACCCCAATCATTACATTACACACGAACATTTTTTTTTTTTTAAAGTTTATTAAAATATGACAAAACGTGTCGCCGGCACTGGCACTTTCACCTTCAAACAGTGCCAAAAAATATTGATTACACGAACACACATTTCATAAAGATTATGTAAGAATATTGTACCATTTTATTTATTAAAATGTTCTATTTGGTTATTTTTATAACAAAGAGGGTAAGTGGGTACCTATCTATCAAGCTTTACCACCCGACTTTTTACCGACACCAACCTTAAGGATTGACGAAATAATTCACCGGCTGGATTTTATGTTTATTAAAATAATAACTACTTTAGTTAAAGATTCGAGTCTTTAGTCCGCGGCTGTTCTCAACCGGGGTGCCGTGGATATCTCCTTGGTGTGCCGCAGAAATACTGTATAAAATAAGACTTACTTGTATTTGGCAACAATAATGGTCGTTTGAAACTCATTTGGTTAAAAAAAAAATCTATTTTCACAACTTAAAATATAATTCATAACACTGTGTTGAAAATTAAGCAGGTTTTAATGTTTAACAATTATTTTCAACATTTTATGTAAAAAAAAAAAAAAAAAAAAAATTATATTTAAGTGGTGCCACGAAATATCATGTGTGTGTTTAGGGTGTCTTCAGTGAAAAAAAGGGTTGAGAACCACTGCAGTTTAGGTAAGGGCGAATGACCTACAAGTAGTAGTATTATAATATTATTCAATGGTCGGAGGACGACAATATGAAGTTCAATGAAGAAAAATTCCAACTTCTAAGATTTGTAACGAAAAAGTTACAAAATATGGATACAAAACACTACAAGACAAACGGATACCACCAAACCCACGAGTCAGGACCTTTTCAGCAACAACGTTAACAGATGCAGAATTCAGAGAAAACTACAATATTAAAAATAATACTAGAAAAAGTATGGGAAGAGCTTCCACAAGACGAAAGCAACATCATGCCAAAATTATGCGAGTCTAGTTCTTTCTGCCCATTACTGAGTATTATTCGGTCATGCTGAGGAGTGTAGACACCACTGGACCAGGAAAGTACTCGGGGGGGCGGGGGGCGTTAGGCGGGAGATAGGGAGTGCTGGAACTCCCGTTTCTCGCGTCACTGTCCTCCTTAGTTGATCTTTATCAGTGTCATCTACCCTGTGAGCAGTCCAGCATGCTCTCAAACACGCTTCTTCCTCTATTCTGCACCATACATACATACATACATACATACATACATACTCGTACACGCGTGCATTTTACGCACTACACACTATTTTCAAATTTGTATATAAAAAAAATGGCACGAGCTTCGGAGACTTATTTCGGCTCTCCCCTCCTTACATAGCGGGAGGAACACTTTCGCAGGCGCTACCCCTTGGCCCCTGCTTCCTGCATTAAAAAAACGCGAGCAGTACGGAAAACGAACATTTCAACCACAAAAGCCATACAAAGGACTTTTTACGCCTAAGATAAAGGAAACTAAAGGTAAAGACTACAGGTCTCGACTACAAACCCTGAAACGCTACTCTGGAAAGACGCGAGCGATATATATATATATATATATATATATATTATATATATATATATTATATATATATATATATATATATATATACGTGTGTGTGTGTGTGTGTGTGTGTGTGTGTGTGTGTGTGTGTGTGTGTGTGTGACAGAGCTCTTATTTATACAAATGATGGCTCCCTTCTACAACCAATCTTCTCTTTGTATTCAATACTGTGCTTAACTGTGTTAGACTGATAGCAATTTTGTATACATATTTGTCACTTGGCTTCGGCTTCAGTTAACAAGATAACGGAAGCCATGGTCAGTGTACTGATAACTGAAGTTTGGTAATCTAAAATTTGAAGGCATTGTAGACAATTGTGTGCTCAATCACGTGTTTTCCTCGCTTGCGGGTGCAAGTCGCTGCTCTACACAACTATTACGTTAAACTTAAATATAAAGACCACTTGAGTACTTTTTGTACCTGATGAGTTTAGATTGGCACTAGAAGTGGCATTATTTATACAAGCAAGAGTTCACACACACACACACACACACACACACACACACACACAGGTGTGTGTGTATATATATATAAGCACACCGGACAAAAAATTAGTCACCCCTAATAGCACCGATAGTAGGAAGTTCAAGGTCACACAGAGGGCGCTGATGTAGCATTGGTAAGTGACAAGTAGCGGTGACGTAGCACACAGGATCAGATGTTTCGTGAGGTGGTGAAGAACAGTGTGTGTGTTGGATATAGCCTGCAAAATGGGTCGTGAGGCAGACGTTACTCAGTGGCAAAAAGGAGCCATCGTGTTTGGCAGAGCCCACGGACACAAAATGTCTGAAGTAGCCCAATTTGTTGGTGTGTCAACGCGTACTGTCCAGCGAGTTTACAGAGTGTAGTAGTTCGCAATCAACTGACAATCGACGGCGTAACTGTGGCCGGAAAACAATTCTCGACAATAGGGGCCGCCGCCATGTTTCTCGTCTAGTAACTGCAAATCGTTTTCAAACCAGAGAACAATTGCTCCAAGAGACCAATGAGGTTCTCCAGCGACCAATTTCCGAACGGACATTGCGACGAGAACTGCATGCGATGGACATCTGGAGCAGGGTACCACGGAAGAGCCGCTGTTAACAGCAAGTCACAAATTGGCACGTTATAAATGGCTCAGAGGCACAAAAACTGGACTGCGGCAGATTGAAACGTGTAATTTGGTCCGATGAGTCCCGTTTTTTTGTTCTCCAATGATGGGAGGCGACGAGTACATCGCAGGTCCATGAAGCCTTTAATCCTGAATGCGTCGAAGGTGTTGTTCAGGCTGGAAACAGAAAGTGAAGCGCAGGAATAGACACCCACGGACTCTGGCGGAACTTCGGGACCGGCTGATGACGAGTGGCAGCAATCGATGTTCAGTACATGCACAACCTCGTAGAGTCTCTGCCTCGCCGGATTCGTGCGGTTATCAAGGCCAGAGGCGCCGTCACACGTTATTAGGTACATTCTGAGAGGGGTGACTAATTTTTTGTCCGGTGTGCTTATATATATATATATATATATATTATAATGCGCCTTGGTGGTGTAGTGGTTAGCGTCGCTGATTACAAATCCATCGGCCTCGGGAAGGATCGAGACCCGGTGACGGCAGGCGACGGGCAGCAAAACCCAGCTGTTCATCCTTCCACAGAAAGAAAGTGGTTGGTAGATAAATGGGTAACCTCGGTAGCCTAGTGATTAAGACGCTGGGGTGCTGGTGGGACGTGTTTTGGATTCCACGTTAAACTGTAGGTCTAAGGTGAAGTGAAAAGCTTGACCTTAGTCAGAATGAACAATTCGGGCGGAAGCAAACCAAAGATTATATATATATTTTTTAATTTCTGAAGATATTTCGCCGAAATATGTTCAAAAGTTGCGTCAACTTTCAAATTTGGTACAACTTTAACCGCGTTTTTTCTTTTTGTCGCTTAACTACTACTTCCTGGGAGGGCCTCAATTAGAACAGCGGAGTCGAGTCTTATCTGTCGCAAAAATAGACTTCATATATTTATATGCAAGGGATATAAACGGGATATGACAGTAGCGTTTATATCTCGAGTTAAAATTTAGTCGAGTCTTTCTATATTTTCAGAGTAGAATTTTGTTTGTTGTTGGGGAAAATTCGTCTGCTCGTTACGTCACGCGTAAACAAACGAAAAATGAGTATTACTTAAGCGATTGAAGCAATTCAGTTACTGTTCAGTGCTTATAACCAAGCTCATGCGCGCGAACTACTACTACTACTACTACTAGGTAAGGAAGGGTTCGAGAACCGTGTATATATATACAGTATATAAAGGTCATCCCGCACGTCATTTTTTTGCATTGCTAAATTCGAGGCGTGTTGGCTCACGTTTCTGCGTATATTTTGTGGAAAACTTCAATTGTTTTGTGTCTAGACACATTACTTCAGTAAGTGAAGTTTCATCGCGTTAATCTTCGTTTATTTCACCCTCATGGATAAGATGGAGGTGTCGGAGGAACGCATTAGGCCTATAATGATTTATGAGTTTAGAAAAGTAATAACGCGACTGCAGCCGCAAAAAATTAAGGATATTTATGGGGAGGAAGCTTTAAATGTAAGGAAGTCAACGATGGTTCCGGAAGTTTAGGTCTGGTGACTATAACTTAATTGATGAGCGCGCTCGGACCGACCCGTTGAGTTCAATGATAACCCGATAGCTACTGAAGAAAATTCCGCTGTAACTGTTGGAGAACTCGCCCAGCGACTAAATTCGACCGTTCCACAGTTCATCGCCACCTGGCGACGACTGGGAAAGTGTCGAAACTCGGGAAGTGGGTTCCCCATACGTTGTCATCAGACGACTGTAGAGATCGTGTGAATATTCGCTCTTCATCGCATTCTCGGCAACTTCAAACGCCGTTTCTGAATAGACTCATCACTGGGGATGAAAAATGGGCGCTTTATCACGATGTTAAGCGTCATCGGCAGTGGGTAGTGCTGGGGAATCCGCTACACACAGCCAAGATGACATCCGCACCAAAGGAAGGTTTTGCCGCGCGTTTGTAGATATTCAAGGAGTGGTTTATTTTGAACTGCTGCAGCCCAATCAAACCATTACAGCCGAAGCCTACTGTCAGCAACTTCAAAGAGACTGAGCGCCGCATTGCGAACAAAACGTCCTCCTTTGGCCAATCGCGAGGGTGTTCGTTTCAACAGAACGCGCGCCCTCATACTGCTCGAATTACCACTGCCAAAACTGAACATCTTGGTTCCACATCCTCCGTATCCACCAGAACTTTCACCATCATTACCACCAATTCAGAAGTTTTAAAAACTATCTTGACGGGAAAGAACCTTAACGTTTCGAGGCTATCAACATTGCCTCTCTGAGTTTTTTGGCTTCGAAACCGAAGGAATTTTATCAACGTGGAATTGAAATGCTCGTAGAGAGGTGGCAGAGAGTCATAGAAAGTGAAGGAAAATATATAATGATTAAAATTTATTATGATGATGTTTATTTTCATTTGGAAATAAAGGTAAAAAACGACATACTTACGGGATGACCTGATACACACACACACACGTTTGAAAGGAGAAACGCTTAATAATGGACGAAGGGAAAATAATTGAAAGACGACACTGGCGCCCTCAGGAGCTGTCCAGTGTCCACCTTCGACCGGAAACCTGATAAGCACGTAACGAGCGGATCTCGACCTCAACGTTTTAGGCTAGCCTCACTATATATATATATATATATATATATATACAGGGTGTTCGAAAGTCACTGTGCACTTATATAATCGAGCTCGTCCACTCACGCTTGATGACGTGAAAACTGCAATAACTGCGTACATAAGGTCCATTTCAAAAGAAGAACTGACAAAGGTGTTTCAAAATAAAATAAGACGGGGTCCAGGCCTGTATTGCTGTTAAAGGACATCACTTTCAAACACCTTTTATAAGTTCTGATGGTCCCATCCATAACCTCTATCATATATGCAATGTGATACTATTGTATGCTATTAAATAAATTAAGTGCACAGTACTTTCCGAACACCCTGTATATATATATATATACTTACTATATATATATATATATAATATATATTATATATATATATATATATATATATATATATATTATTATATATATATACACACACACACCATTCAGGAGCAGCAACTATGCGTTCGACCTTCGTGCAAAAGCCTGGATAGAAAAGAATCCAATTGTCGCATACTGCGCGTCAATATACAAAGACCATATTGTTGACAAGTAGGTGAAACAGATTCTAAAATTATCCTTATCTATAATCACATTCGTGGTGTGCGCGCGCGTGTGTGCTGGTCTATTTGTAAAATTATGTTAATCGTATGAGGTATAAAAAACAAGCTAAATTAATCATTAAGCCATAATAGATTTAATCCGTTAGATTAGTTTTTTTGGGTGTTAGAAAAAGTATTAGACCAAATCATAAATATTAAATGATGTTTAGTTGTCCGTACAGAGTCCGGTCATATCCGGTGTTGTGCGTAACGTAAGTGAACACGCCACCACCGAGATATTCCACAGATTAAATTCATACAGAGGGAAGACGTAGTAGTAAAATGGGATGCCTTTTGGGGGGGGGGGGGGGGGGGGGGGGTGGGGGGGGGGGGGGCTTTCAACGACCTTTTAAGGTCGGTCGCGCGGCAGGATAGTCTCGCGACTCAAGTCGCGCGTGATTTTACCGACAGAATGGGAGCCCCGCACACTGTAGCGACCGCGAACCGATTCTGAGCTAGGCGTCGTCATCTTTTGAGGATCCCACCACTACACCAGTCATGTTCCTTAGTTCCTCGGGGAATCTGGTTGAAGAGTCTTGGTCCTCCGACAACAAAACTATTTCCCTTCAGGGTTATGGATGGTCCCGTCTAACCTTTAAACGCGGGAACGCAACACGTTCTTCGTTTCCTATTTGCCGCTGTCGTTTCGTTTCAATAGACGCAAAAATGAGGTCATAAAATGGACCCCAAACTTAAATAAAATCGTTCTATATCGCAAAAGAGGTTTAACATTATTTGGAGAAAACTATTATTAATTTCACGAGTAAATTTGAGTCACATGCCAGATGACGCACTTACAAAAAAAAATTTGGGTTAGCACAGGTCCTATATTACAACAAAGCTATTATTTTAGTGTGTGTGTGTGTGTGTGTGTGTGTGTGTGTGTGTGTGGTTTGTAACATTGTAATTAGTTAAATTTTTTCCATGCAATTGTCAAGTAATTGACTACCTAAAATGTAATTGTAATTAATTACATTACAAAACCATGGTAATTGATATAATTACACGAATATTAAAGTTAATGGGTCATACTTATAATTTAAACTAGTCGCTTATCATGTCTGATGAAGCTTTCTTTCTAAATAAAATGTTATGCTTCGTATTTAAAATAAAATGTTCCTTTTATTTCAAATGTTCGTAACTAAAGTGTCACTTTTTTGCCCAGATTATTATTATTATTTTGATAAAATAAACGTCAGTTCTTTCGTATTTATATTTAGTATTTTTGAGTGCCTTATCTTTGGTTTCATTAGACCGTATCACGTACAATATGTCCAATCTCCAATTGTTCACAGCGAGAAATGTTTTATCAAAAATACAGTTCCGTACAATGTTAAAAAAAAGTAACAAATGAAATATATGTACAGGGTGTCCGAGAATTATCTGTACAATTTTTGGCTGTTATTAAAAGTCAACCATGAAGTGTAGAAATTCCAGTGTTGTCCCATTTTACAGAGAATCTCATTAAGTTTTTTCTGATACCAAGTTTTGACAACTTTTTTAGAAATTCCAGTGTGTCCGAACATTATCTGTACAATTTCATCTCTTAATAAAATTCTTGATAACACACGTAAAATTCTTAAACAAGATTATTTAGAATCTGTATTTTCAATAGTTTCTTTTATTAAAGTAACGTTACAAACATTCGATATGTGCACCATTAGTGATTCGCAAAACATCCAATCGATACTCCAAATGTTGTCATGTACGCTGCAGCATATCCACATCAATTCGCTCAATAGCAGCTGTGATTCTTGCTTTTAAATCATCAATGTCTGTCACCCGCGTACATTTCTAAAAAACTTGTCAAAACGTGGTATGAGAAAAAACTTAATGAGATTCTCTGTAAAATGGGACAACACTGGAATTTCTACACTTCATGTTTGACTTTTAATAACAGCTAAAAATTGTACAGATAATTCTCGGACACCCTGTACAAGTAGAAAGGATGACAAATCAAAGAGCGTGTATTTATGAACAAAATGCAATTCTTTCTAAATGTAATTACTTTAATTGTAATTAAGTATTTCATCATCTACAATAATTGAGAATGTCAAGTAATTGTAATTTTAATTGATTACATTGCCCAAGTAATTGATTCTCTCTCATATTATATATATACACACAGGGTGTTTCAGGAGGAAAGTTCAATACTTCGGGAGGTGATAGTATCGGTCATTGTGAGAAAAAAAGTTCATATGAACGTGTGTCTAATTCCGAATGGTTACGGACATATCGCTGTTTGAATCTACAAATACTGTACGAGAGAATTGTTAATGGTAATCAAGAAAGAGAAACCAATTACTGTTTCTAACATTTAATGTTTAAACATTGGCATTTTGAATGGTATCAGATACAGAAATGACAAATCTGTTACAGTTTACAATACATTTTCCAAAATCCCACCGTCAACCTCAATACACTTTGCAACTCGTGCGCGAAGATGGCGTGTTGTTCGTCTGAGTTGATCTTGACGTTCCTTTATGCGGGCAGCAGCAGCAGCAGCAGCAGCCAAAATGCGCGCGAGCAATTCGTCTCGCGTATCCACCTTTCTTTTGTAAACTTGACTTTTCATCCACCCCCACAAACAATAATCTAACGGAGAGAGGTCTGGAGACCTTGGTGGCCATTGAATGTGACCACGCGGGGAAGGAAGAGCTGCGCGCGCATCAGATTCAAACGGCTCTATCTCCATAACCATTCAGAATTAGACAATGTTCATATGAACTTTTTTTTCTCACAATGACCGATACTATCACCTCCCGAAGTATTGACCTTTCCTCCTGAAACACCCTCTGTGTGTGTGTGTGTGTGTGTGTGTGTGTGTGTGTGTGTAACCATCAGCTCAAACACTGAATTGTATGCACAGTCAACGTACATACTGTGCTGTACCCCTCTCCCCACGACACACACTAAATTCGTCCCACATAGATTTGCTCAACAATAAAAATTAATTTATGAAAAGATATTTTGAGAATTATTATTATTATTTGAATTTAAAAGGCGAAGATGACAAGAGTTTTATTTATAGAATTCAATTGCGTTCCTTACAATATCGTGACAGGTGTAAAACTGTAAAATTTGAGATATTTTATATATGCAAACGCGCCTTTCGAGCGATCTGTGCGATGATTCTTCATTTTACAGAGATCAAGCTCGTTGCCTCTCTTCTCCACTTCACGCAGCCAGGTACTCCCGGCTCATCTGGTATTGTTTTGAGCCAGGCGTTTAGTAATAATTTGAAAATTCCACCACTACACCAGTCGCGTTTCGCATTTCCTCGTGGAGATGGTTGAAGAGTCTCGGCCCTCTCACGGCTAAGCTATTTTTCTTCAGGGTTGAGGATGTTCCCCGTTTAGCTTTTAGTTTGGGAATACGACACGTTCTTCTTTACCTACTTTCCACTTTTGTTGGAGTGGTTATAGGGTTCAAAGTAAGATTAGGGACTAGTTCCTCCATTATTTTCCAAGTGTAAGTAATGGTGCACCTCTCCTCTTCTTTCCAGCGAATATAAATTTAATTCACGTAACCTTTCCCAGTAATTTAGTTATTTGCATTCATTGATCTTGAATGTGAAGCTTCTCTGAACCCCTTCTAATCGACGTCATATATATATATATATATATATATATGAAAAGAAGAATCAACACAACGGCAAACATTTTCATTTATTTGTACATCAGACGTTTCGACAAATCTTTTGTCATCATCAGTGAGTTAAGTCTTAAAACCTTAAAACAAAATTGAAAAGTGAAAGTTACATCAATACAATATTAAAACCATTAAAATTAAAACCTTAAAGCAAAATGAAAATTGCATCAATACAAAATTAAAATCATTTAAATTTCATCACTATAAAAACTAAAATTAAATGTGGTGGATGTAAACATTGTGTATTTACCTATTGAGGTAATTTAATTTTAGTTTTTATAGTGATGAAATTTAATTTAATTTTAGTTTTTATAGTGATGAAATTTAAATGATTTTAATTTTGTATTGATGCAATTTTCATTTTGCTTTAAGGTTTTAATTTTAATGGTTTTAATATTGTATTGATGTAACTTTCACTTTTCAATTTTGTTTTAAGGTTTTAAGACTTAACTCACTGATGATGACAAAAGATTTGTCGAACGTCTGATGTACAAATAAATGAAAATGTTTGCCGTGTGTTGATTCTTCTTTTCATCTGTAAGCTCCGTTTCCCTAAGGAGAAGTCAATAGTTATATATATATATATATATATATATATATATATATATATATATATATATATATATATTATATATAGGGATGTTAAGACTGAGCAATACTCCAACTTGGGTATATAATCAGTGTTTTCAACAGAGGAATCATTATATTCCCGTCCCTTCTTTAAAATGTTCTCAGTATCTG
Source organism: Bathynomus jamesi (assembly GCA_023014485.1). NCBI lineage: Eukaryota > Metazoa > Arthropoda > Malacostraca > Isopoda > Cirolanidae > Bathynomus > Bathynomus jamesi. The sequence continues at coordinate 24,095 of JAJOZX010010910.1, forward strand.
TCCAGTTATTCTATTTTGCTTTGTCTACTGCCATCTTATTGTTCAAAATTTCGCGTCATCAGTCACTGTAGCTCTTAAATCTTTGGCTTTAGAGTTTCTCTGAATTTCCTGTCCATTTGGGGCATAGTATTCCATGGATTTAACGTCCTCTCTTCTTTCGTGCCTTAATAGTTGAAATTCATTTGTGTTAAATTTCACATTATTTGCCTTCTGACCAATTGCAGATTCCGTTCGTGTCTGTTCGGTAGAATGGATATCATTGCGCCGTCATTGGTATCATCATCATCATCATCTATATCATTTACCATGATTATGAATAGTAATGAAGCTAATTTTATATACACGATGTCCCAGAGGACCCGCCCCAAAGGCTATTATGTACATTATTGGGAAGGGGGGGGGGAGCAAGACAGTTTGGACAAACTGTACACATATAGGTGAACCGATAAAAAAATGTAGATTACAGTCAGAGAAAATGCTTTTACTTCTAAACCCAAATTTGGATAATAAAAAAATTATGGCTTGAAAGCCATTTTTGAACACATTTGTAAATATAGTAATTAAACATGCGCTGAAGGTACTAGGCACGACGTACTTATAATTTTAAAAAAATGCATACAAGTATCAAACTCACGATTTTATTTCGGGGAGGCGGGGGGAGGTTGCTAGAGCTCCCGTAGCCCTCCCCCTCTTTAAGTCCCTGCTTAAACCAAAACAAATTATTATATTTTACAACTCGTATTAGGCTACTTTTTGCGAGTGAAATCACGCTACTTTCAAATCATACGTAATTGGCAACCCTGAATTTCGCGAATTCATAAAACTTTCACCACGGGGGTCGAACCCTGAATTTCGTAAATTCATAAAACTTTCACCACGGGGGTCGAGAGATATCGCGAATGGTTCGTGAATCGATTGGGAAAATCTCTCAAAATGTTAATGCGTTTCTAGAGGGGGGGGAGGGGGGGGAGGGGGGGGAAGCCACGTTAAGAGTGCCGTTATTACGCAATCAATTCTAATACGGTGTTAAGCAGTTACTAACATTACTTCTATAAAGCACAATGACCGTATTTAGTTAATAAATTTCACGTTTGTCCCCTTCAGTAAGGCTACACGCCCGTATATCCTATTTCTGTGAAGTTCTTAAATTCCAGAAAAAGCAGAGTCAAGGTTCCTTCTGAATGCTAAGATAAAAACTGAAGACTGCCTGACCTATATATATTATATATATATATATATAATATATATATATATATATATACACACACACGGGAGTAGCGAGGACAACTTGGAGGAAAAAAATTCGACTACAAATATAAATACCATAAAAAACTATGATGAATGGGTTTTGTTTAAAATTTTACCATCTTTTAAATAGGTTTTACTTATCTTATTTACATAATAGAATTTTTAATATGTGTATATAAGATACATATATCTCGGAAATTCTATTATATTCTATCATATTTCCGGTTTACAGAGAACCATTATTTACGTAGGATAAATTTGAATGCCCGGTTAGGTCAACTGTACGCCTTGACGATTGGTTAGGTTTAGTCGTGATATTTGCGTTAAAACTAACGCAAATATCACGACTAAACCTAACCAATCGTCAAGGGCGTACAAGTTGACCTAACCGGGCATTCAAATTTTATCCTACGTAAATAATGGTTTTCTATTATATGTTTGCAATAAATAATAACTAATGGTGTTATTGTTTTCTAATCTTATTTTGGTTAATTTGCAAAGTTTAAACTTTGCCGGGGTTCTACATCTACAGATCTACAGAAGCTAAGGCTAACAAAGACCCTAAGATCCACTCTATAGTTGAAAAGAGTATGTTTGGGGAGTTATAGGGTTCAGAGTAAGATTAGGGACTAGTTTCTCCATTATTTTTCAAGTGTAAATAATGGTGCCTCTCTCTTCTCCTTTCCAGTGAATATAGATCTAGTTCGCGTAACCTTTCCCAGTAATTTAGTTCTTTTACCGCTTGATCTTGGCTGTGAAGCTTCTCTGAATCCCTTCTAGTTGTCTAATGTCTTTTTTATATGGGGATGTTAGGACCGAGCAGTATTCCAATTTGGGTATGATCAGCGTTTCCAGTAGAGGAATCGTTATATTCCTATCCCTTCGTTTAAAGGTTCTCAGTATCTGCCCGGTTACTCTCTCTGCTCTGTTTACTGCCATCTTATTTTGTGTTTCAAATTTCGCATCATCAGTCATTCAACCCCTAAGTCTTTTGCTTTAGAATTTCTTTGAATTTCCTGTCCATTTGGGGTATAATATTCCATGGATTTTAGGTCCTCTCTTTTTCCGTACCGTAACAGCTGAAATTTCTCAGTGTTAAACTTCATATTGTCGTCTTCCGTCCACTTGTAGATTCTGTTCATGTCTGTAGAGATCCTATATCTTCTGGGTTTCTTATTTTTCTACTGATCTTTGTGTCATCGGCAAAGGATGTTACTGTGCTGTCTCTGATAACGCCCTCATCTATGTCAGTTAACATGATTATGAATAGTAGTGGAGCTAATACTGTTCCTTGCGGTATTGAGCTGAGGACCTCTGATTCTGATGATGATGTTCCTTGTACGGTAACGACTTGCCGCCGCTCACTAAGGAAATTATATATCCATTTCCCTACTTTTCCCGTTATTCCCATATACTTCAGTTTATGTATTATGATGATTCCATAGTCACACTTGTCGAACGCTTTGGCAAAGTCTGTGTATATTACATCACGGTTTTCATTATTTTCCAGTTCATCAATAATAATGTTGTAGTGTTCCATTAATTGTGATAGGCGAGATCTGCCTGACCGAAACCGACGTTGGTTATCATTGAATTTTTTCCAAGTTTCCAGAAAGACAGATTTTCTGTCTGACTATTCTTTCAAATATTTTAGCGAGATAAAATGTAAGCGACACGCCTATAGTTTTTGGCCTCGGATCGATGATCTCCTTTATATATTGGTACTATGTTCGCGCTCTTCAGGATGCCCGGTATTTCTCCCGTGTCTAGTGATCGTCTCCATATCCAATATAGGGGCTCAGCTATTGCACTCTTCCAGTTTTTGATCAGTGTGGCATTCCATTTATCCGGTCCTGCCGCTGAGTGTTTTTAGTTTCCCTATGGCTTGTGTAATAGCATCCGTCGTAAAGTCGAAGTCCGTTATACTCAGTGGTGGGCACCGTTAACCAAAAAGTTAACTTCGATAACGATAATCCGTTAACCCCAATTTTTAACTCGGATAACGATAATTAATTTTACTACAAAGTTAACGGAAGTTAACGATAATCCGTTAACGATAACTATTTCTTTACTAACATTTTAAAAAATCAAGGAAAAAAGCTTTAAAACCCATAGAAAATGTTTATTTATGCAAAATCAAACAATAAATAGGTATTTAACTATTTTTATCAAGTTTTGCAACTTTTTTGCTTAACTTTTTTTATTTTTAATAAAAAATGTACTGATTACATGTTTTGAAACCCTTGTAACCACTAACCATTAACTAAATTTTAATTTACCAGAGAATTATTATGGCAGGAACTGAAAGGTAAAATTAAATTTTAGGCACATTTATTAAAGACACACAATGTGCTGGTTGCCCTTCAGAAAGACCAACTTCTCAAAGTTAGGCCCAACTGCCAGTCTTGACCTCTTGGGCCTCAGGATGTCCTTGCCGAGAGAGAAAAGCCGTTCCACTGCGGCAGAGGACGGAATTGGCAGACTGAAGTTATGGCGGTTTGAATTCATTCGCGGAGCGGTGATCTTCCGTGAATGACTCCTCGCAGTTAACGTGTTAACGGACTTTAACAGACTAAATATCGAGTTATCGGAAGTTAACTGGTCCGATAACGATAAATGGAAATTAACTTCCGTTAATAGTCCGTTAAAAAAAAAGTTAACTTCGTTAATTAACTGTTATCGGATTAACGCTTTAGTGCCCAACACTGGTTATACTTTCCCCTTGTAGTTCTTCAAAGAACGCGTTTCTATCGCGTATCAATTTGTCAGTTTTTGGGATACTGAAAGATGATTCGTGCCGAGCTCTTAATATTTCAGATACTTCTGTTAGATAATCAGATAAAGCAGTGTTCTCGTTTTTTAAAGGTCCGATAGTCGCATGGTTTTTCGACATTCTTTTTATGAAATTATAGAAGTACTTTGAGTTAGCCTTTATCGCTTTTATAGCGTCGTCGTCGTCGTCTTTTTCTGTATGCTTCTCAATTAGTTCCTGTATGACGTCATCGATATTTTGCAGTTTATCATTTAATAGTTTTCTGATGTTATCTTTAGTTACTTAATTTTGCAGTCACTCTTTCTCTTTCGGAACAATGCTCTCTTTTGTGTCTCGAACCCGCTTCTCTTTCCTCTTTGTTGTATTTTTGGGACATGTTTTTCCACAATTTCTAACGTCTTTCTAAAGAAGAGGGATGCATCGGAACCAACATTTTAAGTTCCGGTTGGAACTGGAACTGACTGACGAACTTTAAAAAGTAACCGGCTGGTTACTCTTATAGCTCTATATAGGCCTAGTTATATTATGTAGGTGTACATTTAATGTAGCTGTGGGATAATATTTAGTGAATACAATATATTATAAGAAGCTGGCAGGCCTGGGTGTTAGTACAGTAATTATAATAAATCACTTTTTTTTTTTTCAAATATTATTTGAAGTTAGTTTAAAGTAAATTTGTTATAAAGTCCTTTTAAATAATACATATAGAGCTCAATGTTTTTCACATAATATCATTAGCCATTTGACTATTACAGAAGCATTACGTCCTTTATTTGGAATTTCTTTTCTATAGAAGATCAAGCTGATGAAGTTGCAGAATGCAAATTATGTAAAAGGGGCATTTATAAGAGGAGAGTAGAAAAGGTTGTCTTCCTAAAAACTTTAGTACCACACCATTACATAAGCATATGAAAGCAAAACATACGCTTCAATACAGAGAGTATGAAGAGGCAAATTCAAAAAATCAAAAGCAGCAGAAAGTGAAGATGCTCAACCACCCACAAAACAAAGCAAAGTGGCCGCGATGGAATGCCCAAACGTCTCTGGAAGAGAGCTTTAATTAATAAAAAAAAAATTTGCGATAATAATGACCAACGAGCCATTGATATTCATCACAAAATTATAAACATGATTTCTGTGGACAAACAGCCTTTTACCAATGTAGATCAAGGCTTCATAGTCCGGTTTAATGTGGAAACTGGTGTTTCAAAATATATATATATATATATATATTATATACTGTATATATGCTACGTCGTAGCCAATGTCGTAACACCGCTTCCCGTTGATTAGCGAAGTTAAGCGACATTGGGTCTGGGTAGTAGTTGGATGGGAGACCGTCCGCTTCATCCAGACTATGTAGCGACCCGTAGTTCGGATCCCACGTAAAGCTGTAGGTCCCCTCCGTCATATGACCTTAGATGTTGCGAATGAGGTTAAACAAAATATATATTTAGGACAAAAACGAAGACGTAGAGCAAAAAGTAATTATATTTGGCTGCAGCCGACGTTTCGGGCAACTCTACCCATTTTCAAGGCCTAATAAATAAGCTAAAATTAATGCATGACAAAAATATGTCAAAAACAAATACAAAATTAAAACTGTCCAAGAATAAAAATTACAGAGCATAAAGAGGCCTAAGCCAAAACAAATCAAAGTAAAAATTATTAAATGACAAATATACTAATGATAAAAATAAAACAAACTAAAAACATTCAAACATAAAAGTTAAACTTTACTAATGAAAAGTTAAACGAAAAAACACAAAAGTGCACCAAACATACCATGCTCACTTGACAGCCACAAAAAACTGAGGCGAAAAGGAGACAGGGTCACAAGGGGGAGGTGGGGGTGGGGGGAGGTGGGGGTGGGGGAGGTGGGGGTGGGGGGGGTTAGTTTGTAGGTATTCTAATTAATATAAAGGGGGTAACAGCTAGAATCAATATTTAAACTGGAGTTCAAAAATTTAATGCACAAAGATTCGTAAATACGGAGGGAGGATGGGCATTTTAATGATTTAAGAATTTTAAGTTATTAACGGAAATGTCAACCTTACACTTGATAGAATGATTTCTAATGGCAGACTTTCTTTTTCGATAAAACTTTCCCTGTCCTATGGCTAATACCCATATGGAAGCAAAATCTCGCCTGCAAAGAACGAACTGTGCTGCCAACGTAGTTCCCCTGGGAACACCCAGGGCAGGTAAACAAATAAACAGAACAGCTCATCGCAGGGGGAATTTTGTCCTTATATCGGAAAAAACATCCAAGGGTATTATTATTATTTACAAAAGCAACCTTAAAATCAGTGTGAAAACAAAATTTCCTCACCACACTCAACAATTGCTTTTTTCACAAAAGTGTTAAAATGGTAGAGATCAGGTAAAACAAGATACTGTATTTACAATTCTTAGGAACATCATACGTTGGGATAAGGTTGGGGGGATATACATTAAGAAATTTACCAATAATACCTTGTACAAGATAAGATCCCGTGTGGAAAACCATTTTTAAAGAAAAAATCAGTAAGGAATTCAAACTCATTATGAAACAGAGCAAAGTTCGAGCAAATAATATAAGCTCTATGCACCAAAGTGCGAATGGAACTTAATTTGTAATTAAAATCGCAAAAACTATAAAAATTAAAACCCAAACCCGTAAACGTAGGCTTCCGGTGTGTAGAAGTTAAAACGGTCGAGCCAGATTTGGAGACCAAAACATCAAGGAAAGGAATAGAACCTTCAACTTCCTTTTTCTGCGTAAATACAATGTTCTTATGCAGTGTGTTCAGAAAACTTAGAAACTGAACTGATTGATCATCCGTTTGGAATAAAGCAAACGTATCATCAACATAACGTCTGTACAATTTCGGCTTAAGGTGAGGGGGGGGGGGCACTCACAGAAGTCCCTTTCCTCAAGATGCGACATGAAAATATTCGCAAAAACGGGCCCCAAAGGGCTCCCCATTCCCACTCCATCCAGCTGACGGTAAACTACCCCTTGAAAAATGAAAAAGTTATCCTTGACTGCCAAATTCAGAAGCTGCTCAAACTGTGTTCTGCCAAAGCCGTGAAAAAATGAGTCCGGCTGTGGAAAAGCTTTATTCAAAATAATTGTAATGGTCTCATCCAAGGGGACATTTGTAAAGAGGGAAGATACATCAAAACTTGTCATAAACAAAGAATTCGTATCAAACTTCTTAATTTCCGACACAAAAGAAAAACTATCCCTAACACTGTACGAGTTCACAGTAAATGATAACAGTGGGACAAGAAATTTGGCGATTTTGTAATTAGCCAAAGGATAAGACGCTAAAATTGGGCGCAATGGAACACCGACTTTATGAACCTTAGGCAGACCATACATAAGGCCCAAATAAGAGCCCGAAACGTACAATTCATCATAAGTGGAGGAGTTAATAGCACATTCCTGTTTGCTCTACGTCTTCGTTTTTGTCCTAAATGTAAAACTACATCTCCTTAGGAGGGATCCTATTACCATTCAAACAACACTGGAAAATAGGAAAGGCAGAATGTGTAGTGTTCCCAAATTAAAAGCACGACAAGGGACCTCCTCAACCCTGAAGGAAAATATCTTGGTTGTCAGGGGGCCAAGACTTTTCAACCAGCTTCCTAAGGACCTAAGAAACGTAACGGGGGTCAAAGTTGAAGTCTTCAAGAAAAGACTGGATGCCTGGCTCAGGACAGTACCAGATGAGCCTGGCGTGCCTGGCTATGTACGGTGGAGAGCGCAAGAAAGTAACTCGCTCCTCCACCAGGCCAGACCTAGAGGCGGGGCCACCAGCTTGACCTCCGTGTGGAGAGAGACCAACACACGAAACAACATAAGGTTCATAAGGTAAGGTATATATATATATATATATATATATATATATATATATATATATATACAGGGTGAGTCAGAAGTAGCGCCCGAATTCTGTCAGTTGATTGTTTGTTTGCCATTTGTATTACAGTGTACAAGAAGGTAGAAATAAATGAATGACATGTTTATCTAACCATTTATTCGGGGGAAAATTATTACGGAACTGTACCAAGCTCTTTTACTTGCAATTTTCAAAGTGCCCTCCCTCGTGATCGATGCACAATCTGACAGCCGAAAAAACAGAAATCGGGCGCTACTTTTGACTCACCCTGTATATATAAGCGCGTCGATGGTTACTGGTTACCATCACTAACTACGAATTCACCGGACCCGGGATCGAGACGAGGTGACGGCAGCGGCGCGCAGCAAACCCAGCTGTTCATCTTTCAACACAATCAAAATTGGTTTGCTGATTCGAGTCCGTGCGATGACTTTGTAATTTCTGATGTCCGTGGTGGGACGTGGTTCGGATTCCACGTTAAACTGCGAGTCAAAGGCGGAGCAACAAGCTTGACCTTCGAATTGTTTATTCTGACGGAAGCAAAACCAAAGTTATTAGCAATTCTTTGCACTTTTTAAAAATCTCGGGTTTCTGGGCGAATTTTTCTCCCAAAACTAGTACGTACTCGTATTAAGATGTACTAAATCTTCCTTTGAAACAGTTTTAGCTGAAGCTATACAATATGTAATTCACGACCGACTATTAAACGAACGTGACCTAGAACCGCGACAAGCTAGACGAGGCTCACGCTTATTATAATAGCGCTAGAGAAGTCTCATCACGAGACTACCCAATGTTACGGCAAAGGCCGTTACATCATGTCAGATCTACGCTATATTAAAGAAGTTTTCCGATGATCACATCGGATGAAGGGAAAAGTTTCTTAAGAAAACCGTCAAGACGGATAAGTCGAACGTGTTTACGAATAACACTTACACAATCATCGAACATTTTCACCAAGTACAGTTAAAATTAAAATCCCCCATTATTGTTACTAAATATTTCATTACCCTCCCTCCCTCCCTACCTCACGAAAAGATAAGAATGCCTTTCCCTAAATAATGTGAATGTGGCAGCGATTTTAATGGCAAAAAAATAAAAAAATAAAAAATAAATAAATAATTGGTTTCGCAAATGAGACGCCTTAAACAAAAATTGTCTAAACATGGCGCTTCGCATCAATAAGATCGTCAATGAATACAAAAATTTAAAATTAATCTTTCAAAATTTATGTCCATATTGGCCATATTAATCTCGACCATAGCAACAACAAAAAAAATATTTAAAAAAAAGACCCTTAGTTACGCATTGGATAATAATCTGTTTCTCTCAGAAAAATGACTCCGGACGGAGAGGTCTCAAAAGAGAAGTGAGAAACGACAGCACTTCTCAAAAGTAACTGAAATGCATCATTAATAAAGGCGTGTAGAATCGTACGAGTTATAGAAACTGGAATGAACCACCACCCACCCATTTCACACCAATTAAACCATTATAATAAACAGTGTCTCGGAGACAAAATGGAAACTAACTCACTCTTTCTCTCGAGAAAAACGATGACGAAATCAACGAGTGATGACGTCGTCACGAATGTGACGTCTTAAATGAACATGGCGCCCAACGTAAGGCGTGAGACGAGTATCAATCACACCCGAATCTAAAATGCGTTCATGACTGGGGTAATGGGGTGATATTTTACGTTACAAACTTACAACTGGAATACCAGTAAAGTGTATCCTAAGAGGTGTTGGGGGAGGGGGGATGGGCTTCGTACCTTCCTCCCTCCAACAAACAACAGGTGTAGCCTTGACCTAATATTAACGCGGGTACGTACTGTACCCCAGGTCCTGCTAAATACCCGATTATCTAATGTAAATATTATTTAAGCTTCCATACCTATAAGTACACCAAATAGGCTTGTCATTTAAGCCCAAATGAATAGGAAGACGTAGGATGATGTTTCGGGTTAGAGGGTGGGGTAGGGTGGGGAACTCTCCTTCCAAGGGCTAAGGTCATACGATCCGAACCACGGGCTAAGGTCATACGATCCGAACCACGGGCTAAGGTCATACGATCCGAACCACGGGCTAAGGTCATACGATCCGAACCACGGGCTAAGGTCATACGATCCGAACCACGGGCTAAGGTCATACGATCCGAACCACGGGCTAAGGTCATACGATCCGAACCACGGGCTAAGGTCATACGATCCGAACCACGGGCTAAGGTCATACGATCCGAACCACGGGCTAAGGTCATACGATCCGAACCACGGGCTAAGGTCATACGATCCGAACCACGGGCTAAGGTCATACGATCCGAACCACGGGCTAAGGTCATACGATCCGAACCACGGGCTAAGGTCATACGATCCGAACCACGGGCTAAGGTCATACGATCCGAACCACGGGCTAAGGTCATACGATCCGAACCACGGGCTAAGGTCATACGATCCGAACCACGGGCTAAGGTCATACGATCCGAACCACGGGCTAAGGTCATACGATCCGAACCACGGGCTAAGGTCATACGATCCGAACCACGGGCTAAGGTCATACGATCCGAACCACGGGCTAAGGTCATACGATCCGAACCACGGGCTAAGGTCATACGATCCGAACCACGGGCTAAGGTCATACGATCCGAACCACGGGCTAAGGTCATACGATCCGAACCACGGGCTAAGGTCATACGATCCGAACCACGGGCTAAGGTCATACGATCCGAACCACGGGCTAAGGTCATACGATCCGAACCACGGGCTAAGGTCATACGATCCGAACCACGGGCTAAGGTCATACGATCCGAACCACGGGCTAAGGTCATACGATCCGAACCACGGGCTAAGGTCATACGATCCGAACCACGGGCTAAGGTCATACGATCCGAACCACGGGCTAAGGTCATACGATCCGAACCACGGGCTAAGGTCATACGATCCGAACCACGGGCTAAGGTCATACGATCCGAACCACGGGCTAAGGTCATACGATCCGAACCACGGGCTAAGGTCATACGATCCGAACCACGGGCTAAGGTCATACGATCCGAACCACGGGCTAAGGTCATACGATCCGAACCACGGGCTAAGGTCATACGATCCGAACCACGGGCTAAGGTCATACGATCCGAACCACGGGCTAAGGTCATACGATCCGAACCACGGGCTAAGGTCATACGATCCGAACCACGGGCTAAGGTCATACGATCCGAACCACGGGCTAAGGTCATACGATCCGAACCACGGGCTAAGGTCATACGATCCGAACCACGGGCTAAGGTCATACGATCCGAACCACGGGCTAAGGTCATACGATCCGAACCACGGGCTAAGGTCATACGATCCGAACCACGGGCTAAGGTCATACGATCCGAACCACGGGCTAAGGTCATACGATCCGAACCACGGCTAAGGTCATACGATCCGAACCACGGGCTAAGGTCATACGATCCGAACCACGGGCTAAGGTCATACGATCCGAACCACGGGCTAAGGTCATACGATCCGAACCACGGGCTAAGGTCATACGATCCGAACCACGGGCTAAGGTCATACGATCCGAACCACGGGTCTCTACGTCTGATCTAATGGAATCTCGGAAAGCCTTGTTGCGAAATGGCTACGACGCAGCCCCAGACGTAAATCTACTGAACTTACGATGCTTATGTGGCCCTACAAAGGCCTAAATTCCCGACCTACGAAATTAAGCGTAGCCCCACCAACAATAACAGGTCAATTTCACTGTTAACTCTCTGCGGCACAAACAAAAACAAAAAGTTACAATGTGACGGACTGAAAAGTAGTACATGTGGTGGTTTTATTGTTAAACTAGTGCCTGAAAGAGTTAATTACACAATGTCCGATGCTGACGCTTCGCGCCGAGCCTCAACGGCGGGAAAAAAGTTTGCATGCAAGTATACGAGTCACGAAATAGTTCATTAGGGAATAAACAATACAAATTCAACCCTAATGGGCTGGAGAAGCCTTTCGAGTGTAAACATCACGGCAATCAAGGCATGATCGAATACAAAAGAAATGCGCGCGCGCACCAACATACGCGCGCACACGTTTGGCTTCACTACAGAACCGAGACATTTTCATACTCGTTCAATTCTGTATCGCAACATTCAAAAATAAAAAACTTAAATTAGGGTTGGTTGGTTGTTAACATTACCTAACCTAACCTTAATTATATCCCACTTTCACGATTAAAGATGACATTTATAAAGATAATTCACCGCGACAACGCAAATGGCAGGATACACACGTTTGTGTTACAACACTGTGTGTGTGTGGGCTCAAGAGCGTCACGATTCTGTAGGTAACACACATTATATATATATTTATATATTATATATATATATATATATATATTATATATTCGAAGCCCAAACACTTGCGTTCATACCATATATATACACCTTTCAAATGTGCCATGCGATGATTTCTCATTTCACGAAGGTCAAGCTTGTCACCCCCCCCCCCCCCACCCGCATTCATTTTATATATATAGTGGCCTACGGGTCACTAATTTCATGTGGCTAAGAAAGTAGGCTTACTATAATTTATGAATTAAGTTAAAGATAAGATATCTGTAACTCTGGCTAAAATTCTCAAAGTATTTCCAAAGGAATATTCCCATCAATGCTAAAAACTGCTTGTATAACACCCTTTTTAAAGGGGGTGATCCTACATTAGCAACAAATTACAGGCCGGTGTATTCATTATCTGTGTTCAGCAAAGTTTGTGGAAAAATTTTAAAAAGTAGAAGAATGCGGCGATATTTAGAATCCTACAATTTATTATCTCCAAATCAATATGGCTTCCGTAATAATAAAACAAAGGAAATGGCTATTTTAAATCTTATGGAAAATGTAAATATAGCCAAGGAGAACAAAGGAATGATATCAATATTTATGGATTTGAGTAAGGCATTTCATGTAATAGACCATAATATTTTACTTAATAAATTGTATTGTTAGTGAGTGAATAAATAAAATCCGTCACTCACAAATAAATAAGTTGAACTTCAACTTATTTATTTGTTACGGCTTTAGAGGAGCAATCGGTGATTGGTTTAAAAGTTATTTGTCCAATAGATATAATTTTGTATCAGTAAATAAGGTTTGCTCAACTAAAGCGCTTGTCAAACATGGTGTGCCACAGGGATCAGTTCTGGGTCCACTGTTATTTTTATTATATATAAATGACCTGCCACGTTCATCTGATATACTGAACTTCATAATGTTTACAGATGATGCAACTCTTTTTTCTTGCAAAGATGTTAATACAGCTAAGAATATATTTCATTCAGAATTCATCAGTGTAATGAAATGGTTGACCACCAATAAACTCTTCCTAAATACCTAAAACAAATTTCATGATTTTTACTAATAAAGGAAATGTATATCTTGATGAACTTAATGTTAATGAAATCGCTATAAAGAAGTGTACTGTAACAAAATTTCTTGGTAATGCTAGATAAGAATTTGCAATGGAGTGATCATGTAAATTATATCGCGAAAAAGATTTCGAGGAGCGTTGCTATAATGTTTAAACTTAGAAATGTAGTCCCTAAACAAGTTTTATTGACTCTTATCATACTCTTGTTCTTCCTTATACAACGTACTGCACCCTTTGGGAAACTCCGCTAACAACGCATTAAATGGTATCTTTGTCATCCAAAAACGAGCGATAAGGTTATTATCTGATGCTGATTTCCTCGATCACTCTAGTGCATTATTTAAAGAGCTGAACCTACTAAAGCTCAATGATATAACCAAAGTGGCACATTTTATTTTTATTTACGAGTGTAAGAAAATCATTAATTTGCAATGGGTAAATAGATATTTTGTACCTCAAAGAAATCCACTCGTATCAGACCAGAAATAGATCAAAGCTCGTTATACCTCAATTTAGATTGTCTTCATCTAAAAAACTACCCATTTTCATTGGATTGAAACTATGCAATGTCTTAAATGCCGATATAAAAAATATTGTGAATGTAAATTTGTTTAAAACCAAGTTGAAATCCCGATTAATAATGGCATACTAACAAAAATCTAAGATTAATGTCCACTAATATTGTAATACATGTTTTAACTATTAATAATACTTATTTACTTATTATTAATTAACAACAACTAGCTGCTTATTTTTAATAAGAGCCCAGTAAGCCTAAAGCTTAATTAAGGGCCAATTTAAATAAAATAAATAGTCGAGCTTCACAATTGCTCGTGTCATCGTAAATTGAAAAAAAATGTATTTATTTTATTATTAATGAAGGTTATTCTATTCTATTAGAGGTCACCAGGTCTTTGCAGACCAAATGATGTTTAATAAGGAGAGAGAAATTATTTTGTTTCATGTTTAATTAGGAAAATAAAATCAATTATTTGTTCACAGTGAATTAAACATGACTGATTAATAGCAATAAAAAATGGTTATCCAGTCTAATTGTTAAGTAAATCCACTAATTCAGGTAGACTAATGAGATATACAAAGGTGAACGCAGAATAAGTAATTAAGCCAATAATAACCGAAATAATGAAAGTACAGTTGGTACAGTATATGGATTAGGTCGGTAAAATGAAATGCATAAAAAAGCACAAACAATCGGATGAAAAATAAGTTATATGAAAGAACGCAATAAGGTGATACAAAACTACGGTATTGGTACAATACTTGAATAGGCCTACTGCGGTCTTAGCGGAGAGTTAGTTTGAACGGTATTGAACACACTGTTTAGGGCCTACGCGATTAGGCTGAGTTTGTGGACTTTTCAGTTTTGAATCTTGGATTGTCTAGCACGACGTAACGAAACACTGTAGGCCGAGTGAGGGCCGACAAGAGGCTTACCGACCGGCGATTTCGACGTGGATACCTCTGGAGACTGACGAAGGCCTACGTGAAGTTTGACCTTATCGAGTTTCGCCGTAGATAACTCTGAAGACGCGTTGGCCTACGGGCGGGAGGACGTGCGAGGGCCTGTTGAGATACTCGTTGAACGGGCGCCGATCGAATTGTGGCGAAGGATGAGTGAAGCCAGGGCCAGAAGGATGACGCCGGTAGAGTGATGTTTGCTTCCGGCGGGATGAAATTGTAGGTCGCCTCAAGTGTTGATTCGCTTCGTGTATTGTTGAGGGAATGAGGCCGGCTGAGGTCGAACGGCGTTACGTGAAAGAGGAGATTCACGAGTGTAGTAGTAGTAACGCGCAAAAGTGAGTGCGAGTTTAGTGAACTATGGCTTATATAGGCACGGAAGACGCTAACTTTTCGCGAGCCTTTTTGGGAGAAGATAAACATCCTTTTCTTTCTCTCTCCCCTTAAAAATCACGTGTATTTTTCGGTTTCTGATGATTCCCGGATGTTTGCGGACGTGAAGAAAGGAATTTCCAGTCCGTCTCTACATACATACATACATACATACAGTATATGTCAGTTTTGACGTCCCCATATAAAAAGGAAGAAACTAATGAACTAGAAGAAACGCAAAGACATTTCACAGCCAAGATTGATGACCGCAAAGAACTCAACTACTGGGAAAGACTACGTAAACTAAATCGTACTCCCTCGAAAGAGGAGGAGATAGGTACACCATAATGTACATATGGAAAATGATCGAAAAACTGGTACCAAACTTAAAACTAAACCAATTACCACCCAAACAACGCTGGAAAATAGGAAAGGCAGAATGTGTAGTGTTCCCAAATTAAAGGCCCGACAAGGGACCTCGTCAACACTGAAGGAAAATAGCTTGGTTGTTAGGGGGCCAAGACTTTTTAACCAGCTTCCCAAGGACCTCAAATGTTACGGGGGTCAAGGTTGAAGTCTTCGAGAGAAGACTAGATGCCTGGCTCAGGACGGTACCAGATGAGCCGGGTGTACCTGGCTATGCGCGGTGGAGAGCGCGAGAAAGCAACGCGCTCCTCCACCAAGCCAGACCTAGAGGCGGGGGCCACCAGCTTGACCTTCGTGTGAAGAGAGACCAACGCATGGAACAGCAACGAGGTTATATAGTATATATAGTATATCTTGCTTGTACGTGAATTTCACAATTATACACGAAGTAAATAAATAATGCTCTAAAATTTACCAAGTAAACTTTGATATGAACGGAATATCTTAACAAATATTGCGCTATACTTTATTTTATTTCAAATACAGCGACAAGAAGGAAAGCAACAATAATTGTTTAGTTTACTTTAACACATTGTTCATAATGTCCGACTACTGATCGACAGAAAAACTTTCTAGCTCATTTTAGACCACCATATATATATAAATATATATATTACACTACTAATTACTACGTAATGTACAGCTGTAATAAATTATTACGTCGATTGTGCAAATACATACATTGATTTCCCTGTACATCAAGGAATTCTTCTTTTAAAGTGGTGTAATGATTAAATCGCGACAATACCGGTTCTAACCAGTTTTCCGCCAGGCCCTTCTTAGCAGACGATATCATGTTATTGGTCCTCCCTTTCGTTTAACCCTCTCCTCAAAATTCCAGCCGACTGCTCCCTCTGTTCTAAACACGTGACAAAAAAATCTAATAGGCTTACAGCATAGCTCCCAAACCTAATCAATTTCATCGTTCATACTATCGTAGGACTCGCTAAAATAAATAAATAAATAGCACCACATTTCTAAGGTATAGTAAATAGGACCTTAAAATAGAAACTTCCTTTTAAAGATGGTGGCCTACCAGCAATAAATGCACGTGCAAATACTTCAAAGAATTAAAAAGAAACGGTCTAGTTGAGGGCCAACACCTAATTATTAAAGCTGCCTGGTGGTGTATTGTTGAAAAAGCCAATATGGTTTCAACCCGTTTTTATTTTCGGCGAAGAACTAAATAAGAAACAAAAGACTCACGCCAGCCGAAATAACGTGCAGGAAAAAAAAATATATTGATTTTTTAACTTTAAAATTAAGTATACAGAGGGAAAGATAACATTTGCAGTGGAATTATTTCATAATGAACATCATTAGGGGTTTACATAATTCAAAGAAGTATTCCTTTCACTTATTAATCAAGTCTAAAGTCTATTACGAGAAAAAATTATAATTACGTTAAAATAGAATGATAACGACTTTGGACACGCATAATCTTTTTTTTTTTTTTAATTAAAAAAATTAACTTTTTTATTTGGATTTTTAAGCAAGTATTTGATCAAAATTTATTTTATTCAAAATATATACCTACAAGTTATTAAATAAATTTTTTTTTTTTACACCTTGGGAGTTACTGTTGCCGATACTGGGTATTCAAAAAGTAGTGGTACGCAAAACAAATAGGTCCCCTCGATCACCCGACTTAACCTCCTTGGATTTTTATCTATGGGATGATTTAAAGAGTTTTGTATCACGATAAACCAAAGTATTTTGTAGAATTTTGTAAAAAAATAGGAGGTTACTGGATCAATAGCACAAAAGAACTGCGCTAATATTCTAACGGAGTTTGAGCGTTGAATTATGATCATGTGGACGTGTTCCAAATTGGAAGTGTGGAAATGTAAATAACCATATATGAGGCCCTCCTAAGAAGTCGCGGCTAAGCGACAAAAATAAAAAGAAGCTAGAAAACGCCGTTAAAGTTTGGTAAAACTTTAATTGCGTTTTCTGGCGTTTTTTACTTTCGTCGCTTAACCACATCTCCCTGGGAAGGCCCCAAGGAAGTTGGGGGAGGGGAGGGGCCCGAGCCTGGGATACCTGAGCCAGGGTCAATTAAAGGGGGGAGGGCCGGCCGGCCGCTTCGTCGTGACGTAAGATACAGAAAAGAGCCTTAACCCTACGCAGCACCGAGGTTCGAACCCACGACCCAGCAGTCTCGGAACAACCTAATCGGGCGGCGGCCTAACCGATCGAGCCACGAAGTGCTATTTCAATTACTAAGGAACACGAGTAATAATTTTTGAAGCACTTTCTTCGACAACCTCTACTTTATCTTGTACTACATAAACTGGTACTTTACTGATAAAAATGGTATGTAGCTACAATAATTTCTTTATGTACGAAGGAAGGGAAAAGGGGGAGCGCCCGCAAAAATGCCCCTCCATAGAAAGCCGAAATGAAGGTGCGAGGGTCAACGATGATCTATTTTACTGTTTATTTATTTATATATTATTATATATATATATATATATATATATATATATATATATATACAGGGTGGGCCGTAAGTTTCCATACATAGGAAAATTTAAACGTTTGTTTTTATGTTTCAGATACCCTAAGAATATGCGTTTGTAAGATCTTGTTTACTGATGAAGCAAATTTTTACGTCAATGGAGAGGTTAATCGGCAAAACATACGTTATTGGAGTAATGCTAACCCTAACTGGCTGAGTCCGACGAAGATGCAAGGTGCCGGTAAAGTGATGGTGTGGGCCGGGATATGGGGTGACAGAATTATTGGACCAATTTTTGTCAGTGGAAATCTTAATGCCGAAAGGTATCTTAACATGTTGCAAGAAGAGATTTTCCCATCCCTGCTAAACGAGGAAGGTAACTTCCCAGTTTACTTCCAGCAAGATGGAGCTCCACCTCATTATGGTCTTCACGTGCGTCGGTATTTGGATCAGCAGCAGTTTCCGGATGCTTGGATTGGTCGGCGTGGTCCTGTGGAGTGGCCTCCCAGATCCCCAGATCTCACCCCCCTTGATTTCTATCTTTGGGGGCCACTTGAAGGCCATGGTGTATCAGGAAAAGATACGAGACATAAATCATCTAAAGGAACGTATCACCAACGCCATTACAAGCATAACGTCAACTGTGCTAATGCGTGTTCATCAACAGTGGGGAACACGTATTGAAATGTGTTTTCAAAACAATGGCAACCATGTAGAGCATATTATATAAATAAAAATGGTTGTCCATAAAAAAAATGTTTATTTTTCCTATGTAAGGAAACTTACGGCCCACCCTGTGTATATATATATATATATATATATATATATATATATATATATATATATATATATATATATATATATATGGTGTTTCAGGAGGAAAGGTCAATACTTCGGGAGGTGATAGTATCGGTCATTGAGAAAAAAAGTTCATATGAACATGCGTCTAATTCTGAATGGTTACGGAGATAGCTGTTTGAAATCTACAAATACAAAAACATTGTTAATGGTAATCAAGAGAGAAACCAATTACGGTTTCTAACATTTAATGTTTAAACATTGGCATTTTGAATGGTATCAGATACAGAAATGACAAATTTGTTACAGTTTACAATATGTTTTCGAAAATCCCACCGTCAACCTCAATGCACTTTGCAACTCGTGTTCGAAGATCGCGTGTTGTTCGTCTGAGTTGATCTTGACGTTCCTTTATGCGGGCAGCAGCAGCATCCAAAATGCGCGCGAGCAATTCGTCTCGTGTATCCACCTTTCTTTTGTAAACTTGACTTTTCATCCACCCCCACAAACAATAATAATCTAACGGAGAGAGGTCTGGAGACCTTGGTGACCATTGAATGGGACCACCGCGGCCGATCCATCGACCAGGGAAAGTTTGATTTAGGTATTGCATCACCAGACGGGTAGAATGTGGAGGAGCTCCGTCATGCTGAAAGTACATACCAGCGCGTGTAACCAAAGGAACATCCTCCAATAATTCTGGCAATTCATTTTACAGAAATTCTAGGTAACTTTGTCCTGTAAGACGATTCTCTAAAGCAACAGGGCCAATCAGCTGATCATCGATGATACCGCAATACACATTGGCAGAGAAGCGATGTTGAAAATTTGTTTCCACAGTGGCATTTGGATTTTCGTCTGACCACCGATGAGAGTTACGAGTGTTGTTCATACCGTCACGGGTGAAAGTAGCTTCATCGGTGAACAGTATTAATCGAAGCAATCGGCGATTAGCATTTACCCAATGACAAAATTCCAGTCGCATGGCAGCGTCTTCTGGTTGAAGGTGGTGTACACGCTGTACATGATATGGATGCAAGCCTTCCTCACGTAATGTTCGCCATACTCTTGTGTGTGGTACACCGAGATGCGTAGAAATTCTTCGTGAGCTAGTAGTATGACTACGCTCTACCAACTGAAGGATGTTTTCCACTTCATCCACATCTTGTTGACCTTCACGTTCAGATGAAACATGAGCGCGGGGAAGTGTACCAATCTCACGCAATGTGTTGAAAACACTGGTAAACACACTTCGATCCGGAATTCTGCGGTTCGGAAACCGTCGACAGTATTTTGCAACAGCAGCTGTTGCACTTCCATTGCAAAAACCGTAGACATACACCATATCTGCATATTCGGCATGTGTGAAGGTGTGGCATTCTTAACACTGCATCAAACACCAAACAATGTCACTCACAACAGTCAGCTGTCGATTGGCTTATGTTACATGCTTACATTACAGCAGGCATGGTAACTGATCAGTAGCTCAAAATAAGTGAGAAAAGTGATAGGTTTGCGGAAAAAAGTGTGACAAAAAAAGTGACAAAAAAAGTGACAAAAAAGTGACAAAAAAAGTGACAAAAAAAGTGTGACCAAAAAAGTGTGAAAAAAACGAAAAGTGACTGGACTTTACATACCAACATACAATGTAAGTTACGGTATACTATAAATTATTAATAAAAAAATTTAATTAAAATAACTCAAATAAAAAAAAAAAAGAAAAGGAGGAGGAAAATCCTCCCACAGCCACCCACTTTTCCTCCTCCTTTTCGCTCTGTTTTTTTTTTAATAACCAGCAACTTCAACTACTTAATATTTGGGTTTTTGGAGCAGGTACGAAGTTATTAATGATGACTTCCTTTTTCTAACAAGCTCAGTCTCTTTATCAACTTCTTTCCTTGTTTTTTCCCCTTGTTCTTGGACAGCAAAAGCTCCTTTAACATTGCATTTGCTGCTCTCACCTCTGTCCTCACTTGCTCAACGGTCTTTTTTTCCACTGCCTTGGCGAGTCTTTCTTTGGCTTCGAACATCAACTTTCGAGCAGTTTCGAAGTGCTCCTTTTCTTCCCTTTTACGTTCAGATAGCTGTCTTTCCTTCTGTTTCAGTATCTTATCATCCTCCTCCACTTTTTTTCCTTTTCTCCTGTTCTGCAGCCCTTCTCTCAAGCTCTTCTTTTTCGTGCTGTTCTTCTTCTATTTCCTTATTTGCTCTTCTAAATAATTATGATAGCTGACTCCAGCCACCCGTGCTAACTGGAGCAGTTCTCTGGTTATTATAATGTAGTGCGCTTTATCATCATACTGTTTTATAACTGTTTTCACGGTCAACAAAGAATTCAGAGTTCTCACAGAGATGTTAAATTTTTCATCAGTCATTAACTTGCCTGTCAATGAGAAGTTCCTCTCCACATCAGCGTTCCCATGAGATAATGACAGTGCTGCTTTAACATATTTTGCTACCGTTGGAAACTTTGGTTTTCCATCATCATTTTTTTTATCTTAAAAATAGCATTCCAGTAGGAATCAATACGAATAATCTCTCTCTCAATGTTTGATTTCTGAAGCTGCAATAATCTCCATTCATTTTCAAGCAAATCACAATCTATATTAACGGGTAAACAATTAGCAACTTTTATGATATGTACACAGCTTCTCGGCAAAAATCTCTTCAGGCTTCAAAGGAATGTGACCTTTCACAGTTTTTAGCAAGTACTTGGCAGAAGCCATAAAATGTTTCTGAACATTAGCAGTGAACATAAGGACTTCTAACTCCTCCTTACAATTTCTCAGCTCTGTTTCAACAGCTTCTCCACAAAGAATTTCTTTAGCAGGCAATAAATTATCAGGTTCAAAAAAGGTTTTACCATCTATGTCTTCAAACGATTTTGGCAGCTTCTCCTTTCGGCAAATGCGATCCAGCAATAACATAATTAAGTCATTCAGTGCACCATACAAACGGTGGATTAGTGGTTCCTCTTTGGAATAAGCAAGTAAATGGACTATACATCTTTGAACAACTGAAAACAAACAACACTTCTGCTTTCATAGTTGCCCCTCGTAGTAAACTGTGAATTTTCTTGTACTTCCCGACTTCATCAATTCAGGCTTATGTTTTGGAATGAAGTTGAGAAAGTATTCCAGCAAGGCAGGATACTGTTCTATCAGCCGTTCACAGGAATCCTGTAAAGTCAGCCACCTTGATGGTACATGCCTAATAAATCTGTGAACAGGAATGAGTTTCACTTGGATGGATTCAAAGTATTCTACTCGTACAGGCCACCCGTCAAAAAAATCGTGAATTTGGAAACTCAGATCAGACATCTTCTCCAAACTCTGCAAGGCCTTTGTTGAAAGCATTGTGTGCAATATGGAGGTTGCATGTTCCAATATCAACAAGCCTTTGGTTGTGTTCCAGGCGAATTTTATCGCTCATCATTTGATAAACCTTTTTATTGACATTGGGGCCATCACTACCCAACATCAACAGATGGTTTAGAGGTAAATTTGCCCAGTTATACTTTCATTGATTTTCTCAGAAAGATCATTGGCTGTGGCCCTAGCAATAAAAAAAACATTCTAAGTGGTGAGAAACTATTTTTGTGTGTGTTTCAGACCAGTAGAGAATCATTGTTTCAAGTTCTTTCTTGCTAGCAACATTTGTAGTTTCATCAAACATTACAGTGAAATAATTTGTCCCCACATCCTCTAATATTTGTTTTTTAAAATAGGGTCCTAGGGCATCTGTCAATAAATACCTCACCTTCGTTCTACTAAGTGAAAAATCAGCAGAATTGTCACACGGAAAAATGTCTTTAAACAGTTCCGAGAGGTCGTCACAAGATTTAGCGGAATAGTTACTCGCAACACACTTCATCACCCACTTGAGTTCAGCTGATCTTGCTCCTTCTTGAATATTGTACAGTTTTATGCAACCAGTTGCTCCACCAACGGAGGATGAATCATCTGATGTCAAGGTTTGAGAACTGCACGCCGGTGAACCACTAGCTAAACGAAGTTGACGAGGCGCAAGTTTTGTAGCACATTCTTTCATACCGTATGTTTTTCATAACCAGCATGTTGAGCGATTGCTTGAAAACCTTTTTGTTGAATGTTTAGCACACATGAGCATACAGTACAATACACTTCACTGTTTCTTTGCCCATTCATTAACTTTATATCCTCTGCCATCGTCCTTTACAAACGACCCGGCGAGAACTTTACACTTTCCCATAATGATTTAACTCAATTTTCAGTCTATTAACATTATTCATGCAACTACCTGAAACAAACAAAACAGAAGTTATTAATGAAATATAAATAAATTTGTAAATTTATATATTTTTGCGAATAACTTACCGTAATTATACAGTTAGTGTTTGTTCTACTGAAGATGACATTCAATTATGCTGAAATATGTATATAGATTGATTCAAATCTTTGAGGTCAACAGGCAGAAAGGCATCAGTAAGTAGCCTACTTATATTCACACTAAACAAAAGGAAGGAAACATGGTCTTACAACAATGTAAGACCATGTTTCCTATATGGCTGCTGCTCCTCCCCTTTCAGCCATCCTTACCTCACCAATTTCAGACAACTCAACATTTATTGTCTGACCTTTGGAAAAAGTGACAAAAAGTGACCTGTTACCATGTATGCATTACAGCTTACATGGTTCAAGGTTATAGGGGAGGGAAGGGGGAGGAAGAGCTGCGTGCGCGCATCAGATTCAAACAGCTCTATCTCCGTAACCATTCAGAATTAGACATGTTCATATGAACTTTTTTTTCTCACAATGACCGATACTATCACCTCCCGAAGTATTGACCTTTCCTCCTGAAACACCCTGTATATATATGTTAAACAGACCGTGCATGTAACAAGGACCTCTTCTGGGAAATTACATCCACTATAGTTCGAATAAGTAATGATAAATGACAAATACTATAGTTTTTCCTTTTTCATGATGGAAAGCCCAACGTGGGCACCGGGTTACTCGCAAAGAGGCCCTAGGCCTATAATATACCTTCCCTCACCAGCTATCTCAAAGCAGATAGGATCCAGCTTTGGGACAGGATCTAGGGTTTACCATAGATTAAACCCGAGATCCTGTCCCAAAGCTGGATCCTATCTGCTTTGCAGATAGCTGGTGAGGGAAGCTATATTTTGGGGCCTCTTTGTGAATAACCCGGTGCCCACGTTGGGCTTTCCATCATGAAAAAGAAAAAACTATAGTATTTGTCATTTATCATTACTTATTCGAACTATAGTGGATGTAATTTCCCAGAAGAGTTCCTTGTTCCATGCACGGTCTGTGTTTAACACAAGTTTCTCAGGGGACCATTCTGAGTGTGTGTGTATTAGTGATGTAGCGGATGTCATTTTTTTCACATCCGCGGATGCGGATGAGGATGAGGATGTTTGATCCGCGGATGTCTACATTTTCGTTATTTTTTAGGATATATTCCAGATTTGTTGTGTTTAACGTATATAATAAGTTATTATATAGAGAGAGCTGTAGCTATAATGTAGTATAATTGATTAATTGTACAATAATTGCTGTACTTTTCCCTGAATATATAAAATAATAGCAAGCATCTAACTAATATAGAAATCAATTAGTGAATTCGTCTGCAAATAAATTCGTTATATTTTGTTGAGTTTCAGCCACAATTAAACCATAATTGTGTTACCCGACCTCTTTCCCGAACCTCCACCCTTATAGAAAGAGATCTTTAATTAGCTTGATAACTATTTATATTAAGTTTAAAGTTTTATTAGGCATATTTATAAATGAGTAATTAAAATAAAGTAAACTAAGATGTTCATCGTTTAATATTCAAACTTAATTATAGGAAGGTTATGCTTAAGGAACATTAATTTTTCTGCCTTTTCTGCTGCCAGTCTGTTTCTCTTTTCATCATATATTAATCCAGCACTCACTGCTAAATAATCTCTCGCTTGATACGCTTGTTGGAGGACGTGCTAAATGTTTCCTTGCAAGTTTACTCAAGTATGGATAGATATTCTGCGCATTTTTCCACCAACTAATAGGATTGTCACATGCAGCCAGGCGTTTTTCTTGGTGATAGCTCTCGATCATTTTCACTACATCTTTTGACATCGCGTAGGTCTCGTCATCGCTGCTTGACTCAAGAAACTGAGAGAGATATTCTGTGATAGATTTGCTTGTTGAAGGTGTTGGTTCTGTCACAAACTTTTATTCTTTTGGTGGGTGGCGAAGCGACAGATTCAAGAGATTGAAGCTCTTCAACTGCTTTGCCAAGTGATGATTTAACTCGTTCTAATGTACTAGGTGAAAATAACTTAGCTTTGTAACGTGGATCTAAGTAGGTTGCAAGAGAGTAACTTCATACAAGAACAGCCTCTCGTCTTGTCGCTTGCATCACTTTTGCGCACAATGAACTAGTTCTATTATTACAGTAGAATTTGATAATTTCCGCTTATTAATGACGTTTTATCTCAACGGTCCACATCCGCACGACATCCGCAGTCCAAAGTGCGGATGCAGATGCGAGAAAATGTGCGGATGTTCCGCGGATGCGGATGTGACCTACATCACTAGTGTGTATAATATATGTTATATATAATATATATATATATATAGCAAAACCCCGATTAGCACGGTTAATTCGTTCTGTGAAAACGCCGTGCTATTCGAACCTAGTAATACATAGGAAATGCAGTAATTGGTTCCAGGACTCAAAATTTTTGCTGACTTTTTAAAAAGCATTTTTTTTTTACCGTATTTCAACCTAATATAATAGTAAAGGATAGTCAAAATGTGTTCACTAATCAACAGTTTATTAGAAACGAAACATTATAGTAGGTACTGTACATAAAGTGAAAAATATTCTATACAGTACAAATCTACTTCCTTAAAAAATATTTATCTGGGTCGTTTGAACCGCCCTCTCTTCTTTTTCTTTCTTCTTCTCAGCATGCATCTGCCTGTAGCAGCGAAGACTGTTTTCCAAGTTTCGGCGAACTTGCATGCTTCGCTCTATGTTAGGGTCGATATCCATTATCAGTTGCTTGAACTTTTCGAATTCGCGAAACATCGTATCAAATTCTTTTAAAGTCATTTCCTTCATCTGTTGTTCATTTTCATCGACTTCATGATTGTCCGCTTCTTCGTACGCGCGCTGTTGATCCAAATTAAGAAGGTCCTCATCAGTCAGCTTTACCTTCTTCCTTATAGTCATCCATTTTTCTTATAATTGTCCGTACTGTTGCTTCATTCATTCCCATGTCGCGCCCTATTTTTGCTTTACTGTCACCACGTTCGTGTCTTTTTATTACATCCAATTTATCATCTAGAGCAGTGGTCGGCGAACTTTTTTGGGTATTGCCCCAAAATATATTTGAGGACGTAATCAGGACGTAAATTCGTAATATTCTAAAACTTAGAATAACGCCACATTTATGTAACAAAATAAAATAAAAATACGAAAAAAATATCAGCACAAAGTCTCTCTCATACCGCACGCATTACCCCCAAAAGTTTTAAATTTACCCCATTTGGGTAATTTACCCCTGTTCCCCGACCACTGAATTATAGAGTGAACACATTCCGCTTCTTAACACCAGCACTTTTTCTCGTCAGTCTTTCTTTTATTCATAATTAATGATGGTAGATTACGTAATGTGCAGTTTTTTGTAACACAGGACGGCGTTGCCACTACACACACACAGAAGGCTTATAATGATACCACATTTAGCATGACGCAATATAGTACGTAATTTGACGTTTAAAAACGTTTGAGAACACAGCAGAAGACAGCGACTTTGCGCGCGACATTTGAAAATATTACCGTGCTAATCGAAATTTGACCCCGTGTTATTCGGGATTTGGTGTCAATTTATAAACCGTGTTAATTCGAAAACCGTGCTAATCAGGGTTTTACTGTATATATATACAGTATATACCGGGTGTCCGAGAATTATCTGTACAATTTTGGGCTGTTATTAAAAGTCAACCATGAAGTGTAGAAATTCCAGTGTTGTCCCATTTTACAGAGAAACTCATTAAGTTTTTACAAGTTTTTCTTTTTTGTACGCGGGTGACAGACATTGATGATTTAAAAGCAAGAATCACAGCTGCTATTGAGCGAATTGATGTGGATATGCTGCAGCGTACATAGCAACATCTGGATTATCGATTGGATGTTTTGCGAATCACTGATGGTGCACATATCAAATGTTTGTAACAACGTTACTTTAATAAAAGAAACTTTTGAAAATACAGATTCTAAATAATCTTGTTTAAGAATTTTACGTGTTATCAAGAATTTTATTAAGAGAAATTGTACAGATAATGTTCGGACACACTGGAATTTCTAAAAACTTGTCAAAACTTGGTATCAGAAAAAACTTAATGAGATTCTCTGTAAAATGGGACAACACTGGAATTTCTACACTTCATGGTTGACTTTTAATAACAGCCAAACATTGTACAGATAATTCTCGGACACCCTGTATATATAATACTTATTACAGGGAATTTGTGTAACGAGATTTCATGCAAGGTTAAGTAGTGATATTTTTAGTTGTAACGAAAATATCACTACTAATCGTCAACGGTGTACAGTTGACCTAAACGGGCATTCAATAATTTTTTCGCAAGTTTAAGGAAAATATCACGACTTCCTTACACGAAATCCCTGAACATGTTAGAGATTTCATGAAATCCCTAGTTACACAAATTCCCCGTAACATGTATAAATTCTGAAAAGATATTGTAGTGTGTAAGAGGCATTTATGTGGTGAGGAAGAGATGGGGACGCGTATCAGAGCATGCTGGACTACTCCCAGGATAGATAAGACACGGAAGATGATCAGCTGAGGAGAACAGTAACGGGAGAAACGAGTGTTTCAGCATTCCCAATCTCCTGCCTAACGTCCGCTCCGGCAGTACTTCCCTGGTCGATTGGTGTCTACACTCCACAAAATTTTGTGCGTGCGCGATTTCCCCAACAGGTATTTTTTAATTGAATATGAATAAGTACTTTAATATAACCTCTGATGGTATGCTTCAGATTTTGAACATGACACCCTTTCCGCTCCTTCATTACTACAAACTAGAGAGAAAGACGAGTTGAAACCACTAATACATACTAGATATTCTCACAGGTAGTGTTTCTCAACCTGGGGGTGGCGGGACGTGTTCAGGAGTTCCGGTATTATATATATATATATATATATATATATATATAGATATATATATATATCCCCGCAAGGGGGTTCTAAGCTCGTGCTCTTGAGTGCTCTTTGTGCTCGTTGTACGTGCTTGTTCCTGGAGGTTTCACGTGCGCCCTCCCGGCCCTAGCACCCAAGGATGATGGGGCTCGACCCTGCAGTCCTTGGTCTTTTTCCACTTCGACTGTCCCCTCCACCCTTTCTTTTTCCTCTGTCTTTCCTCTCCCTTTTTCTTTGTTTTTCCGCTGAGATATGCCCTTTTAAATAGAGGCGAATCGGTTCTTCCTGAACTTAAAAAAAAAAATATATATATATATATATATATATAAACGGGTTTTTTTTTTTTTTTGTTTGTTTGTTTGTTTGTTTAGGTGAGAAACTCGTGTTTGGTTACAGTTTTACAGCCGAAATTATTTTCTGCTAGTCGTGATCTTCATGACTGTTAGTGTATGTCTTTCAATGAGATACCTTTGCCTCTCTCATATCTCTTCTTTACATTCGGTTGAACGACTAAACACAAAGTAACACATGGACAGTCAATTTCATAGTTTTGTTTTAATTGCAACTATTAATAAGCAGACCAATTTGCGTAAGTATGAGGTTGCAAATTAAATTAAATCTTTCAATGCTTCAGGAACCAGTTCTGGATACTCGATTTTCCGCCGTGCTATCCAAAATGTACACGAGTCCCTTGACGGGAATGACAACTGTGGAGTCTCGTTAGAACGTTCAATTACTTTATCATGCGGCGAGTTTTCCCCCAAGTTTGGCGGACTCTACCACTCTTTCGTTGAACGGATTAAGTATCCACTTCTAAGCAACCTTCCACCGTCACGTAGGAAATAGTTGAGGGCGGTTTTGGCAGTTCAAATACGCTGCGCTATCACATTTACGGAAATGGGGTCGCGAATTTTTCTCGTGAAAAAGGAGGGTGGGGTCACCAACACAAAAGAAAAAGGTTAACGAAAACCGCTCTAGGGTTTAGGTCTAACATTATTGAATATTTTTTTTATAATTTTCGCGCGTATACTTCATTTTTTAACACATTTAACGAGTACTTCACTTACCAATACTTACCAACATATTTGGTTTGAAATGTGAAAAGGTGGTGTCGTGTATTGTTTTTCTTAAAAAAAGATTATATAATAATGTTTAATAAGAAATTTAAAGGATTTGTATGAAATTAAGATACGTCAAGTGCTATCAGACAACACTTCTGAGGCTTGAGGGCACAAAAAATACCCCAAAACGTCAGTTCTCAGGCGTGGTTTGACCCAGTTAGGTTTTTGTTACCAATACGCGATTATGATTCTAAAATTTCCTAAATTTCTCTTCCCCACGATCAAATTAAGTGGTGAATCCACACTCACTTCCCCCCCCCCCCCCGTCTTGTTCATAGAGTTTCGACAAATAAAAATTAGTAAATAACGATAAATAGTAGTCTTTTTTTCCCTCCTCCCTCTGCAGCATCCCGCCTCATTTGTGGGATTTGGTGAAGGAGGGAATCGCTATCCGATCTTCTTCTCGTAGCCATCCACGCATGGCTGGTCAGGGACTTTGCACAGGAATAAAAAAAAAAAATATATATATATATATATATATATTATATATATTATATACCCATACATACACATACATATAAGCGGTTATGCTCAGTACCTGCTTTGGATGGGCTGATTGTATTAAATTTTAATTATTCAAATATTTGTAAAACTTTGTCCTATCACTCCTTAGCTTAAAAATATTATACATATATTTGGTCAATAAAACTATAGAAAAGAACGCAGCCTTGAAAACCTTAATTTTCACATTGCTCCCTTTAATAATAATAATAATAATAATAATAATAATAATAATTTCCTCAACTTTTTTTTCCTCTAATAATATCCTATTTTAAAAAAAATTCAGCTTTTTTCAGAGACCCAAAAGTTAACAAACGACAGACAATCACACGGCGTTCAGAATCCTCGTCAGTACTGTGACCCACTAATTGCTTGGCAATGCTGCTGCGAGCTGCTCGTACCCTGAAATGGATGTATGGGGGGGACTATGGGCAGAGTGGTGCTCTATGTGAAAAGATACTCAACTCTTTATAGTTCCATTTGAACTATGAATGTATCGAGATTATATATACATATATAGGGTGTCCCGTAAGTCTGGACCCATAGGGCAAAATTAATAAAATTACAAAATAGTCCAAAAATTTATTACATAATCTGCTCAAAGTGTCCGCCGTTGTGTCGCACACATAGTTCAAGACGCAATCTCCACTGCGACAGCACTTTCTGAATCACAGTCGCAGAAATTTCTTGACACGCCTCCACAATGCGTGCTTTAAGGTGGAAAATGTTCTGAATTTTGACCTCGTACACTTTGGCTTTCAAGTGGCCCCACAAATAAAACTCCAGCGGAGTAAGATCAGGGCTCCTTGGTGGAAACTCAACATGTCCTCGTCGTCCAATCCAGTGTTCTGGAAACTGTGTGGTAAGGTAATTTTTAACCGTCGTGGCGTAATGCGGAGGGGCGCCATCCTGCTGAAACCACTCCAGGTAGTCGCCTGCTGGGTTCAACATGCTTGGAAATGCTTCCTCCTGCAACATCTTGAGGTACGTGTCACCGGTTACCGTCACGTCAAAGAAGAAGGGACCAACGATTCTGTCTTTCCATATCCCACACCAAACCATGAGGCGTTGGGCACCTTGTTCCTTGGAAGGATCAAACCAATGAGGATTTGTTGGTGACCAGTATCGAGTGTTCTGACGGTTGACTTCCCCAGAAACATAAAAGTTCGCTTCATCAGAGAACAGAATTTTTTATGGGAACGTCTCATCACTCACGCATTGTTCTTCTGCCCATTCGCAAAACTGAACTCGCCTATCAGGATCATCTTCACTTAAACGCTGATGGAGTTGCAGTTTGTATGGATGCCAGTGATGAAGTTTCAAGATGCGGTGGATGCTGCTCTTGGAGATCCCAGTTTCGCTGGACATGCGTCGAAGTGACTTCTTGGGACTGACAGCGAAGCTAGCCAACACATTGGTACTGGTTTCGTCTTCCGTAACAGTCCTTGAAGGTCCTCTGCGAGGCTTGTCAGCTACGGATCCAGTTTCCTTAAATTTGGCTATCAACTTGCCAACACATCTGTGTGTGATTGGTGCGCGGTCTGGATGCATATTGTTGAATTCTTCGGCCACTTCCCGGTGACTGCGGGTCCCGACCAGCAAAATACTTGAACTCTATCCTCTCTAGTCAGTGACATGGTTTACCTGCAACATAATAAAAAAATATATTAAATCCCTATGGGTCCAGACTTATGGGACACCTGTATATATATATATATTCCCCCCCCCCCCCCCCCCCATAAGTTAAGGAAGATAGCTAAAAAAAGTTGACAAAAAATAGTTTCCAGGAAAGTTTCTTTTTGTATAAAATGCATAAAACAAGGGTTTCTTTTTAAGTGCCAATGTCCCCCCCCCCCACTTTTGAGCCAAAATCACCCGATATTATGGTATATTATTTATGTGTAACAAGAGTATAATTTGCATTTTAGAGTAGACGAGATAAGTACCACAAAAATAGAACTTATTTGGCGGCAAAAACAGGACCGCTCCCTCCCCCCAACATTCCCTTTTCAAGGTCACTTGCCCTTCATACCACATTTCCTCGTTATCATCGATTTGACCTTAACTTTCTACCGGCCCCCCCACCCACTGGCAAAGGGATTCCGCATTGCAGTTCACAAAAACATGAGAATATCAAAGTTTTTCAAGGTCACCGGAACTAGTGTGCTCATATGTAAGCGTGGGTTAATTTAGTAACGATAGTACATTTCGTACGGTACATTAGCCCTCTTCTGAGTTTTGGGGATGGGTGCTGGTGACCGGGGAGGGGGAGGCAGGGATTCGTGTTTAATTTTCTAATCGAAGGAGTTTGTGGATGCGTGTGGAAACGAATAGAGTCTTTTCATGTCTTTTTTTGGAGGGTTTTTGTGGGGGCCTTCCATCACGCGCATATATATATATATATATATATATATATATATATATATATATATATATATATATATATATATATGTTTATTGGTACAAAACCTGGGGTGGTGAACGTAAACTTTTTTACAAATACTTGCCATTACAATCTAAGAGAAAGTAGCTCCCTTTTTAAATATTACTACTTTCGGCACGACCGAAAGGTAGCTGCTAGAAATGGGCTCGATGCCGAGACTACTAATTATTGAATGGTAAATAGGCGTTATCCTATAGAACCTACACAGTTGAACAAACTTGATTCATTAACCAATGAAGAGGTTATAGATTATATCGGAGAAGGGGTGTCACCAATAGAGGGGTCGTGGTCCGGATTCGGACTGCCGGAGTAATTAGTCAAATGAGGGTATATTTAACCACCCGTTACATAATGATGTAGGCCAAATTCACTTGTATAACGCCGTAAAAAGCTTCTTTTTTAAAGTGAAGTGAAATGCCAGTTCGTTTTTATAAAATGTTGGTCACACTGCACAAAAAAAAAAAAAAAAATGTAGTGGGACCTTTTTTCCGTTACAGAAACACCCATGGGGACCTCAGAAAAGAAATTAGCGACTCCCCCGCTATGGGCAATAGGCTTATAATCATTTCTGTGCATTTTACCCGCGTCAGCAATCAATATTTAACCAACCTCAAAAACTACCGAACAAAGAACCAATAAAAAAAATTATTTACAAAGTAAAAAAAAAAAAAAAAATAGCGAACAGCGACCGACATTATTAAAAAGTAAAATCAATGACTTCATCAAATATTGAAGAAATCCATCAATTTCTCTCTTCTTTTAAAGATCTTGCAAAAACATATGAATTAGTCATGGTGAAACAATTGAAACTATTATCGAACCACCTCTACGAATGGGGGTCGGGTGGGGATGGGAGGGTGCTGCAGGTTTGCCGATTACATTTATAATTTGGCAAATATGAAGACAAGAGGATTTGGAGGAAGGCTTTAAAAGTTGTCAAAATGAGATACATTTTTTTACAATGACTTAACTGATATTATTAGAAAATCAAAATGGCACAGCTAAAGTGGGCCCTAAGGGCCCATTTAGCTAGATCTACGGTGCTGGACCTTCGGCCCCCCAATTACTGGGAGTCACTTATTCTGTCAATAAAAACTATAGTAAAGAACGCAGCCATGACAATCTTAAGCTTCACAAATATAATGGGTTCGGATGTGAAGCTTAAGATTGTCATGGCTGCGTTCTTTTCGGTAGTTTCATTGATCGAATAACGCTGGTCTACAGCCAAAATGCTTCGGAAATAAAAGTAGTCAATCTTTACTAATTTTGGGTCACTGAATACGAAAATGATGCCTAAAATTGCCAATTGGCTCTATTTATAAAGATATCGGGCAACTCTGCACCCAACTAACTGAACTGCATCTGTCGCGTAATATGTAGACGCCTGTGACACATCGACGCATTGACTCTACTGCGCATGCGCGGTTATATTTTTCTATTTTAATAAATTAATGTAATATACATATACAATAAATGTAATTTTAAATTTATCTATTACATTATGTATTTATAAATTATTTATTAAAAAATGGATTGGATCATTTAACATTGCTTCCCATAATTTTTGATATTAATATAAATGGAATACTAACCTAACTTAACCTTACCTAATTTAAAATTATTAAAATGCAATGTAATTACATTAATTAAAATAAAAATATATAACTACGCGCATGCGCCGTACAGTCAAGGCGTCGATGTGTCACAGGCGTCTACATATTACGCCACAGCATCAGTTCATTCGCGGAAGTCATACAGTGCACCCTTGTCACACACTTTTTAGTGTTTGCTTTTGAAACTGAATTTTTTTCAGCCTAATTTGAACAAAGAGGCCTCGTAATTGCGTGAACAGTGTGGATAACTTCTGTTATGTTTGTGGAGAATTTACTTTTGCATCACAAAAGCGTGCAATAACCGCAGTGATTAGGAAAGCCTATCACCTTTATTTTGGCTGTAAGATTGGAGATCAGGACAAGAGCTGGGCCCCACACATATGCTGCAATACTTGTGCAACAAACCTTCGCCAGTGGTTGAATCGGAAAAGGAAATCTATGCCTTTTGCAGTGCCAATAGTGTGGAGGGAACCAACAGATCGTGTCAGCAATTGTTACTTCTGCATGGTGCCTCCAGTCAAGAAAGGTATTTGCAAAAAGAAAAAGTGGATTTTACAATATCCGAATATACTCTGCTATACGCCCGGTACCTCACGGCGAAGGACTACCCGTTCCTGAGCCCCCACACACATTCTCCCTGGAGTCAGAGGACGAGGAGAATGAAGGAACCTGCGAAACTTGTGAGCCTTCAACTTCACAAGACCCTGAATTTGTTTATAACTTGACATCTTCTAAACCGCACATGATAACTCAGAATGAATTAAACTACCTTATCTGAGATTTAGAACTGCCAAAGAGTAAGGCAGAGCTGTTGGGCTCCAGATTGCAGCAGTGGAATCTCCTCGCTGAAAATGTTAGTATGTGTAAGTTTCGTGACCGTCAAAAAGATTTTGTCCATTCTTCATCATGGAAGGTGACCTTGTAGCTTGCAACGACATCGATGGTCTGATGGCAGCTCTCAACATTATTCACAATCCTGCTGAATGGAGACTGTTCATTGGTTCATCGAAGTTGAGTCTAAAAGCTGTTTTGTTGCATGTTGGCAACGTATTGCCATCAATTTCAGTTGGTCATGCAGTCCACATGAAGGAAACACATGGCAACATGAAGCAACTTTTGAACTGCATAAACTATGACAAAAATCAGTGGCAGGTTTGTGGTGACTTGAAAGTTGTTGCTATCGTGCTTGGACTGCAGCCGGGATACACTAAGTATTGCTGTTTTCTGTGTGAATGGGATAGTCGGGCTAGGACTTCATTACATCAAGAAGGATTGGCCACTCCGACACTCATTGGAACCTGGAACAAAAAATGTTCAGTATCCTCCACTTGTAGAATCGAGCAAGATTTTGTTACCACCCTTACACATCAAACTGGGCGTCATGAAAAATTTTGTTAAGGCTATGGATAAAACGGGGGCAGCTTTTAAGTACCTCGGTGGTAAATTCCCAAAGCTCAGTGAAGCAAAAAACCAAGGAGGGTGTATTTGTTGGTCCACAGATCCGCGAGCTTCTTAGAGATGAGGAGTTCGACCGTATCCTAGGTGGTGAGAAGACAGCGTGGAATGCGTTCCGGTTAGTAGCAACCAATTTTCTCGGAAATACCAAAGCTGACAATTACAGGGAGCTGGTGGAAAACCTGCTGTTGTCCTACCAAAAATGGGCTGCAATATGTCTTTAAAGATACATTTCCTCCATTCGCACCTGGAATTTTTTCCGGCCAACTGCGGAGCAGTCAGCGATGAACATGATGAACGTTTCCACCAGGATATCTCAGCAATGGAGAAACGCTATCAAGGGAAATGGAGTCCATCATTGTTAGCAGACTACTGCTGGACAATAACGAGAGATGCTCCAGAAGTTGAATACAAGAGACAAGCAAAGAAGCGACGGGTTGAATCAATATAAGTAACGGCATTATACAGGTATGTTACTAATATATGGTATACATATATGCAAAATGTGTAACTTAAATTTTCTTGGAAACTGTAGCCAATCGACTGTTTTTATGGTCATATTCGTTTTCAGCAGCCCAAAATCCATAATAGGAAACACATTTTATCTCCGAAGCACAAACTTTTTCAAAATATGTAGACCAGTGTAATTGAACCCTCAGGACGGACAGAACTGCCTTTTTATAGTACTTATAGATGATGATTAATTATTATTATATATTATTGTACATTTTTTCCCGTTGGGGGCATATCGGTTCCCCTGGCCCTCCCCCTTTGAATCTTCCACTGAACGTATCCGTGTTAAAGTACATAAGGTTCGTCAAATAATATAGTTTTTAGTCCAGAGACTCCTCGTGACGACGAGACACGAGGTTAAGACTTTTCTACACGAGTTAAATTGAAGTTTTATGGACCTTAATTCAGTGCCAAAATAAAATGTGTATCAATTACACTTACCAAATTCTGCAACACAAGACGATACACCACCATAAACAAAAGGCCGCCAATCGCTTCGGCCCATCCCAAGGTAACGCCGACTACTGTAAGGAGAGAAAAAACACGTTAGGTATAGAGAATAAGACTTAAATCAAAGTGGCTCACTATGTCTATGATCAAACTACGAGAAGGTGAAACTGTCAAATTCTTTGTACGATTCAATGGTACAAAAATAAAATTATTTGGGGATTTTGGAAAGTTAGGTTAGGTCTTAATTAAATCTTAGACCTGACTAGTATTAAAGATACGAGAGAGTTTAAAAATGATTAGCAAAATTCAAGAATCCAGACAATCTGGAGACAGTTTATAATAGATCAGTATGTTGGCTAATGTTAGATTAGATTATGTTTGGTTAGGCATGTCCAAAAGCCTAACTCGCAAAATCCCAGAATCCAGACGCAGTTCAAAGTTGAGTTCATAATAGTTTTGCAATAGGTTGGGTTAGGTCAGGTTTTTACATTACATTTGGAAAACATGAAGCCACTGGGGCCTACCGAGGTTTTCCAAATCATGAGCTATATTTTATAATCATCTTGCAAAATGTCAATCTCAAGTCAATTAATTAATATAAAACTACTTACTAGTACTACCACCAAAGTAGACTACATAACTTAATCTTGTACGCTATTTACAATCCATAAAATCTTTCATTCAAGAAAGTGTCGAAATTATTCTGAAAATCAACCACATCATATGGCAAGTCATTCCAAAAATCTACTAGCTACTCTTCACTGAAAAAGTATTTTCGTATATCAAGTCTACAAGCCTGTTTTCTTAATTTTCTATTATGCCCACGAGTTATCCCATCAGCCTCTAACGAGAAAAAGTTACGTACATCTAAATTCTAAACTGTCCAAACCTGAAGACATTTTGAACATCTGGATAATATCTCCCCTCATACAACGTCTCTCAAAACTAAACATACCTAGTTCCTTTATCTTTCTTTCCCACTATTCCAATCTTCTTAGCTTAGGGATAAGCTTGGTTGCCCCACGTTGCAGAACTTCAAACCTTTGGTTAGGTTAGGTAGTTAGTAATTATGGACTGTCCCTAAACTGCGTTTGGATTCTGGAATTTTACCAACTTAACCTCACCTAATTTCTATCAGTAAAATTACGTATGGCCTTGGCTTTTCGACTATCTCCAAACATTCTTCAAATTAGTCGACATATTTGTATGCTTGTCTTAAGAAAACATCAAAACAATTTGGTGTTCAGAAATTAACCCTAAAGGCAAACAGCCGAACCCGGTCGAGTAAAACATTAAAATAAGTTAGGCCTAGGCCTATCACTTGCCGACACACTATTATGGGCCTACAGACTCCCAAGTTTCCTAGCCCAAGTACCTAATAGTTCTACTTATGTTAGACCTATTTTAAGTCTTGCCTAATCATAGGCCTAATTGAAGTTAATGTCTGAAGTATTACTAGGCCTAGTCCAACTTAGGTTAGTAGGTTTAGCGGTAAATCTTACTTTTAGGGCAACACAGCAACCATATACCCTATATAAAAACCACGTATATCAATAGATAGAGCAGAAAAAAATAAATATACAGCTATGTAATCTTGGCTCTTTTCCGTTCTACCCCAGCAACAAAAAATTAAATAAATTATTTTCTACTGTAGTTTTACTTGCTGAATTCAATAATATACATCTTATTTTGGAGAAATTAATAATAAAAGAATTATAGTCCGTTTATTTTATTTAAAAGTAGAGATTGCACTAGCAAAAGGTCGGCGCTACGCGCCGATTTTGCTAGATCTGCGGTGCTTCGGCTGAATTGTGGGCCTACGGCGTATTTTATTTTGAACATCAGTAGCCCTTTATCTGGATATCATTCCTATTCCTCTCACTTTGGGCCTCAGTAATTGGGGTGCCTGCGGCCTTCCAGTTACTGGCAAACCAATTATTCATTCAATAAAACTACAGAAAAGAACGCAGCCATGAAAATCTAAAGCTTCACAAATCTTAATACAATGAGCTCGGATTTGAAGCCTAAGATTTTCATGACTGCGTTCATTTCTATAGTTTTATTGACCAAATAACTGAACCGACAGTAATTGGGGGCCCTGCGGCCCGCCAAATCATAGTTTTCATTGTTTCGAGTGCATCAATAATTAATACTATAAACACCCAGGAATGTCAGTCTGTCTGTGACGCTCGAAAAGAGAAGATGATTCTTGATATATATATGGGCGATATTTGTATTTTAATGCATTAGAAAAAGGCGTAATGAATTCTACTTTTAATTATAATTTTAAAAAGTGTAAAAAATATTTGCTTTTGCGTTCAGCTTTGAGCCGAAATTTATTCTGCGGCTAAGTTCAACAATTTACCAAATGAGTTCTTTTTATGCACTTTCATACTGATGCTGCAACCATTACAGCCTAAACCCCTCCCCATCACCCCCACCCCTCCCCATTACCCCACCCCTCTCCAATTACCCCCACCCCTCCCCATTACTAAGGTCAACTGAATGCCCCAAAATTTAATCTGCGGCTAAGTTCAAAAACTTACCAAATGAGTTCTTTTTATGCACTTTCATACTGGTGCTG
Source organism: Bathynomus jamesi (assembly GCA_023014485.1). Taxonomy (NCBI): domain Eukaryota; kingdom Metazoa; phylum Arthropoda; class Malacostraca; order Isopoda; family Cirolanidae; genus Bathynomus; species Bathynomus jamesi. The sequence goes on from JAJOZX010010910.1 coordinate 62,840, forward strand.
CAACCATTACAGACTAAATATTTTTACGGCTCCCCAATTAATAAGGCCAAAGGCCCCAGCACCACGGGCATAGCTAAATGGGCCCGTAGGGCCCACTTTAGCCAGTAATGTTATAGTGTTCCATTAGTTGTGATAAGCATGATCTTCCTGATCGGAATCGATGTTGGTTATTTTTTTTCTGAGTTTCCCCATTAACCCCACCCCCTCCCCCATTACCCCACCCTCTCCCCCCAATACCCCCTCCCCCATTTACCCCCACCCTTCCTCATTACCCCAAGGGGGGAAGGGGGCTGGCACCTTGCAAAGGATTTGCTTTAATTTTGTTTTGGTTACATATATATATATCGCATCTATTTTTCTGAGTTTCCCCATTAACCCCACCCCCTCCCCCATTACCCCACCCCTCCCCCATTTTGTGCCAAAATTATGATTAAAAATGAAGAAATGGGAAGAACTGTACCCCTAAAAGGGGGGGGGGCAGGATTTATGTTAGGGAATTTTTTTTTAGCATGGGCACTGCGCAATAAAAAGACGCATCGAATAGTGAAAACCGCATTGTTCTACACCAATTGTAGCGACCTGTAGGTGTGCGCAAAAAAACTTACTTACATACATACATACATACATATATATATATATAGATAAGGCTTCATTTCTGAAATAGTATATTAGATTTAAGATTTCGATAAAAATGTCCTTTCCTTTTTGTCTTCTCCACAGAAATTTACATAAATAAGAATCTATCATATTTCTAGATGTTCCCAATGTGTCTCGTTCCTTTGTTTAGCTAAATCAACTGTACGCCCTTGACGATTGGTTGTTAGGTCGTGATATTTTCGTTAGTTAGCCTTATAAGGTTAACTAAAGAAGGATGGGGTAGAACGTTATTTCCTTAACTATGTTTATGAAATTCCATTTATCATCCATAACAATATCTACAAAAGAGGGAAAAAAAAATTTATAACCATAACTAATTAAAGCACGAATACTTTCTCCAAATTAAAATATATATTATTGAATTCAGCAAGTAAAACTACACTAGAAATTGTTGCTGTGGTAGAACGGAAAAGATCCGTAATCTTTTAAAAAAAATTTAAAAATTACAATTTTAAGAAATGTATAAAACAATGAAATTCGTACAATGGTGACAATTGTTGGTTTTGTCAATTAGTTTGGTTAAGTTAAGTTTATTATAAGTTGGATTAAGTTTATTGGCAAATCTTACTTTTAGGACCGATAGTTTGTTTTGGACCTTTTCCGTCCTATGGGCACCATTCAAATAAGAAATTAATATTTTTTAAACATATACCGTACCGTACATAGAGAGAGAGAGAGATACGGTAAAATTATTGAATGGTCGTTAGGTCAACTGTACGCCCTTGACGATTGGTTAGGTTAAGTCGTAATATTTTTGTTAAAACTAAAATATCAACTTAACCAATTAATAAAACCGGGCATTCAATTAACCTAACCGTGTGTGTGTGTGTGTGTGTGTGTGTATAGGGTGAATCAAAAGTCTCCATACATAGGCAAACTGGTCATGATAAATGATTTATTTTTTATTTTTTTGCAGGTGATGTGCTGAGATGCCTTTGTCCCAAGAAGAGCGTAGAGAGATCGTTCTTCAGGCAGGATCAGGAAGCTGTCGCAAGGTTGCCGAGGATTTTAACAGGAGACACGCCCCCGGCACGCACATCACACACACACCGTTGCCAAACTCATTGAGAAGTTCAAGAAGACGAAGTGTTGCAGACCAACCGAGAAGTGGCCGTCCACGAACAGCCACCGATGAAGGCACAGCGACCATGGTGTTGGCAGCGTTCGCAGTCCCCAAAAAAGCATTGGACGGATGTCTGCATAATGCGGTGTCAGCCAAAGGAGTATCGTCCGCATTATGAAAGAGCACAGATGGCATCCATACAAAATGCAAATGTTGCAGTATCTTAGCGAAGACGACCCGGACAGGCGGCTGGAATTATGTGAATGGGCAAGAACAAAAGTGGACGAAGACGGAGTTCTCGGCTGGCATCCTGTTTTCAGATGAAGCCAACTTTTATGTTCATGGAGAGGTTAATGGTCAAAACCTACGTTATTGGAGTGATGACAACCCCCACTGGATGAGTCTCTCAAATACGCAAGGCGCAGGAAAAGTGATGGTGTGGTGCGGGATATGGGGCAACACAATTGTTGGCCCTTTTTTCAATGACACCAATCTGAATGCCGAAATGTATCTAAACATGCTGCAAGACAGTCCCTGCTGAACGAGGACGGGGGATTTCCAGCGTACTTTCAGCAAGACGGGGCGCCACCCGATTACGGTATCTGCGTGCGCCAGTGGATGGATCAGCAGTTTTCTGGGTCACTGGATTGGCCGCCGTGGTCACGTGGAGTGGCTTCCGAGGTTCCCAGACCTCACCCCCCTTGATTTTTACTTGTGGGGGCACTTGAAGGCCATGTGTACCAGGTGAAAATACAAAACACGGACGAACGCATTCGTGATGCGTGTGCACGCATAACACCAGACGTGTTAACTCGCGTTTGCCATGACTGGGAGGAACGCATGCGTATGTGCATTCAGTGTAATGGTGCCCACATAGAACATATTTTGTGACTTACAAGTGATTGCATAATAAAGTGACCATTTTGCCTATGTATGGAGACTTTTGACATTATATATATATATATAGTCAGCCTATATATATATATCCTAGATCTTTGCGCGAACTAATAAGATGGCCATATAGCCTACGTCCAATTTTCAACGCAAATTATCATCAAATTTTTTGTAAACTTTCACAAGTGTACATACAGGTTTTGTAAAGCAATCAAAATAATCGGAAAAACATAGTTTTAATATATAACCTATCCTAACCTAATATAACAGATCAGGAATATTACCAAAATGTTAAATTTTCACAAGTATGTAATGTACTCTTGTAAAAAAAAAAATACCAAATTTTTTAAGAATACAAAATATTTTTTAATTTATGTTCATAGCTGTTAAATTAATTTAAATAAATTAAATTACTCCTATTCAAAATGTACTGATTATTAATAAGCTAAAACAAGTTTAAAAAAATTAATCTCTCATTTCAATGGTGCCGACAGAACGGAAAAAGTCCTTTTTTTTTGCTCTATTGACTGAGATGTGTTATTAATGTCGGGGAGACCTAGTCCTAGCGTAATTAGACTAGACTACGGTATGATTATCATTTTAATTTTGCCAAATTTAAAAATAGGTTTAATTCCTCTTAAACGAACATAATTTACCATATGGTCACCAGTTTACCACAGGCCTATATAATTACATCCCTATGATACGGTCTACCGCCAGACATGCGCCCATTATGTCTAAACCTTATCCAACTATTCCAACTTACCTTTAAAATGTCTTCGCTTTTACTGAAAACGGTTTGATAAAAATATATAGTTCACAAATTTGTTTTCTAAGACGAGTTTAATTTCTTAAGAGAACAAATGGTCATGAAAGTACCCAAGTTAGATGTGATAGCTTATATCATATATTAGTTTATTTCACGCATGACGAGAAGCAACAACACCACACGGCCAACGTCTTTTGCAAGCTGAAAGCGAGACAAATTTAGGAATATATGTCTTGTATTTTCTATTCGTCAATGGAATGTCATGACGTAATAATGACGTCATAACTGGAGGAGCAAGAATATCTCGGGAATGAAACTATTCCCCTCAAATTCGAGAGTTCACTTTATTTATACGATTATATATATACACACAACGTTTTCATTTTTTAATATTATTAATTTATTGTAATTAATTTCAAGTACAGATTCAAATATTTAATTTTTATATAGTACATATATAATTTAAAATAGAAAATTAAAAATATTGTCATGTGTTTGTAGCACTTTGTAACAGAAGCAATAAATATTTTGTGATATTACAGTCTTTTCGGCTCGGCGAAATTCAACACCAAGCATCCAGATTAGGCCTACTAATGGCACAAGATCTTTTTAATATTACTATAGCTAGAGATTTAGACATACTTTGTTTTGATTTAACATCGATTCAGTGGTTACGTTATATAAAAAGTAAAGTCAAACAACAGTAGTAGTGAATTTTTAGAAAAAACAATATCCACAAGGGTTACTTAAGTTTCATGACTACCCATACAGATGTAATAATAAAGTTACCGCAGCCTGAAAAAAAAGTGCTATATGTTACTTTGGTTTAAATGTACTTTGATTAATCCGGTTGTATATAATTAAATATACACTATAATTTAATTTAATATATACATGATTATATACAACTTTGTAAAATCCCCCTTTCAAAAAATTATCCCTAAAATAGGTGTACTTCATGTAATACATCGTTGTATAAATTTTAAATGGGCCTAGCCCAACGCCTAGCCTATAAGCTAATATTCATTATAGCCTAATTTTAAGCATATTTAAATAATATAAAAATATAATACGTTACACGACAACGTGGTCGTATATCACGTTTTTACATAGGCAGCAGAAAGCCAATAAATATTTCTGAATAATAATTAATTACAAAATTTATGAAATACAAATATCTTCCAGAAAAAAATAATTTATTTTGTTCATCAAAATACAAATTATTTAAAGGTACAAACAGTAATAATTTCATTTTAATAATTATCACTTTAAATTTAGTTCGTACTTTTAGTTATTGCAGCTAAGAAAGACCCAATGAGGGGGGAAAAAATGAAATCAGTCGAGTTTTATTAAAAATAGAGCAGTCTCTCCTTTAATAATGTTTACTATAACAGAAAATGAACAGGACTAACTAAAGAAAATGAAGTTGCACTAAAAGGATGACAATTCTAATTGAAAGGATTTATTTTTTAAAAATACATACACATACTATATACACCTTAGTGTTTATTCTTCAAAACGATATATTTACTTTTCTATAAAATGACCCTCTACCTCGATACATTTACGCCAACAATAAATGAGTTTTTGAAATCTTGGTAAAACTCGGAGCTTTGACTACGAAACCAAAATTTCACAGCGGCCTTAACTACTTCGTCAGACTCGTAACGATTTCCACGGAGATGTTCTTTAAGTTTAGGAAAGAGGTGAAAATCGCATGGCGCTAAATCGGGGTCATATGGTGGATGCGGCAAGACGGTGAATTGCGGAATGTAGATCCTCAATTGCTTCTCGCGTTTGAACACTGGTGTGAGGCAGTGCGTTGTCATGGTGAACAATGACTGCGTTTTTGTGGGTGCGAACCCTCCTGATCCGTTTTTTCAACTTCTTCAGAGTTTCAATATAACGTGCGGAGTTGATTGCTGTCCTTCTTTCCATAAAGTCTTCGAGAACAACTCATTGATATCCCAAAAAACAGTCATCATCACTTTTCCAGCCGATTTTTGAACTTTGAATTTTTTGGTTGCGGTGAATTTTTGTGCTCGGCGATATTCAATGGATTTCCGTTTATTTTCAGGGTCATAATGGTGGACCAACGTCTCGTTTCCTGTCACAACGCGGTGCAGAAATTCATCTTCATTTTCGAAGCGTTGCAAATTTTCTTGGCAAATGCGTAGCCTCTCAGTTTTCATCTCGGTAGTGAGCATGCGAGGCACCCATCTGGCGCAGACCTTTCGGTAACCGAGAATGTTGATAATATGTCCCACTTGCTCTTTGGAGATATCGAGCATTGCAGCAATTTCATTTTGTTTAATGCGACGATTTCCACGAATCAGTTCGTCAACGTAGTTCCAATAAAACTCGTCGGTTGCCGTTATAGGCCTTCCACTTCGCAGTTTGTCTCGCAAATCTTCTTGCCCTGCTTCTCCCTCTTTACACTGCCTCGCCCAACACTTTCCGCGGTAAAAAATTCAATTACGGCACGTTGTTTGAAACGAACGTCCTTAATCCTTTCCATTGTAATCGATAGTGAACCAACGTGTGGTATGAGTGTAGGCTATAACACAAAACCGGTTTTATCTGGTTACCTCTTCACACTCTGGAATGGGGTGGGGATATCACGTTACAACACAAACCGGTTTTATTTGGCTACCTCTACACAATCCAGAATTATTCAAGTGGAGGCATTACTTTTCAGCCCATCTCATATATATATAATATACATATATATATATATATATATATATATATATATGCTATTACTGTCTGGGATTGACAGTCATATTGGCGTCATGCTGTTGTACCGTCATACTTTTGTCATGATGACGTACGTGAAGTTCAATAATAATGTCACCAACATGACTTCACAAAAACGCAAATATGACATCAGCAAAACTTGTTCTTATTAGACCATAATATGACTCCATTTGACATAGAGTGTACCTGACAACCTTTTACATTCTTGTATGTGACGTCATAGATAAAAGATAAGCCAATAACAGGTTCAAAAGTTTAAATTTAAATGCAAAAAAGGCATTAAATTTTACGAGAAGACCCGACTTAGTTTTTTGTCTGTCTCTTGGGAAGACATGTTTCGTCACCCCGTCGTTGGCTTCTGTAGCCTTTTCACCATACATGGGTTGTAGTCTTGTTCACTGTTGTTTCTTCCTGATATTTAGGGGTGTGGGAGGGGAGGTTATGCCTCTCTGGGGGGCCCCAGGCCCAGGGATTTATGGAGGGGGTTGGTTCTTAATTAAGCTGAAAGCCTAACTTCAATAAATTTCTTTGAGGCCGGGTATGTTTCGTTTCCTGCTCAACTGTTGGACCCTATTGTTTTCAGTCTGTTCTTCCCTTTCTCATTACTTTTAATTGACACACACACACACACACACACACACACACACACACTAAAAATGTTTTAATAAATATCTGTGAAATTGGCCATTTTTTTTTAAACACTTGAATAAAAAAGTTAATAAATTCGGTTTAGGGTAATTTCTCACTAACGTCATTGGTATAAAACACCTATAAAATTTACGGGTCCCCCAGTAATTGGGGGGCCGCAGGCCCACCAATTATTGGGGAGTCAATTATTCGGTCAATAGAACTATAGAAAAGAACGCAACCATGACAATCTGAAGCCTCCCAAATCTATATATGGGTTCGGATGTGAAGCTTAAGATTTTCATTGCTGCGTTCTTTTATATAGTTTTATTGACAGAATAATTGAATCCTCAGGACGGACGAACGGACAGGACTGCCTTTTTTTTAGTATAGAAACCTTTATATGAGGTCCTCCTAGGAAGAAGTGGCTAAGCGACAAAAGTTAAAAAACGCCAGAAAACACGGTTAAAGTTGTACCAAATTTGAAAGTAACAACTTTCATTTTTTAGCATATTTCTACGAAATGGCTTCAGAAAGTTCAAAAGTTATGTCACTCAAATTAGTACAACGTTTAACTGCGTTTTGTGGAGGGTTTTTTTTTATTTGTCGCTTAGCCACTTCTTCCAGGGAGAGCCTCATATAAAGGCTTCGGTGCTGTTGAAGAATAGAGGTCCCAGTTGGCCTTGGGACCGCTATTCTTCAAATGGCCAAAATTGGGACCCCTATTCTTCACAAGGAAAAATGTGCCTAAACTATGTTATGTTTTCCATTTTGAAATATTATTTAATGATTTGATAATCAGGTTTAAATGTGGGTTAGGTTAGGCGGATCACCTGAAGATCAGGGCCCCCAGCCTTCTTTAGTTAGCCTTATATAGCTTACTAACGAAAATATCACGACCTAACCTAACCAATCGTTAGGTCAACTGTACGCCCTTGACGATTAGGTTAGGTTAGGTCGTTATATTTTCGTTAGTTAGCTTTATAAAGCTAACTAAATTCTTATAGTTGGTTTCATTCGTCCTTTGTATTTTATCTTCAAACTGGGACCGCTATTCTTCAAATGGAGAAAACTGGGGCCTCTATTCTTCAAAAGGAGAAAACTGGGACCGCTATTCTTCAAAGGCAACATTGGGACCTCTATTCTTCAATAGCTCCAAGGCTTTTTGTATAACTCATTCCTCATTTTTGGGGCGAGTAAATGAGTGCGTTTTAATAACATTAAACAGTGAAATTATAAAAAAATATATAATTGAGAATGTTGTTATTAATTAATTAATTAATTAATTAGTAAGTAATATGATCCTAATTGAGGACATTCACAAAATTTAAAAATAAATAAATAAGAAAAATGTGTCTTTTGGTATAAGAAATTGTTTTACATAAAAGTGAAATTCAATTTTTTATAATTTTATTTACATTAGTTACTCTTGTTTATTATTTTCTTTTTCAGTTTTCTCTGATGTAGTACAAGATTTCCATTTTCTTTTTTTTTTAAACAAAGTTCCATTTTGTTTGAATAAAACGCAAAGTTTACGAGACTCGAAATGTTTGATTTTGAAAATATGACAAAGGTTTTTGGATTTAAAAATTCACGAGGGAGACGTTCATTGGGGGACCAAGCTTTCCCTTACCTCCTTTCTCTCCCTCCCCGACTTCGTGCGAGGGAAAGGAGAGCGGGGGAAGGGGGGGTTTTAGAGGATCGTGGTTGGTTGTCTATCCTCGTTCTGCTTTTTGTTCTGACATTTTTTGACACGTGGAAATTCTTTTGACGTGTCGACATTTTTTTCTCTTCCAACCTACAAGGTGTCTTCACTCTATCGTTTGCATGTTGCGTGTTGGCTTCCTTATGGGACTAGTAGGCCCGCGGTCCGGGAGCCCCACCACATACACTTATAGGGGGAATTTGGCATTAAACTAGAACTTATACTGAAGAAATAGTTGATCACGTCTTATAATATATATATATATATATATATATACACTATATGATCAAAAGTATTCGGACACCGCATGGTTTTGGGAAAAATGGTTTTATTATGGCATTTAGTAACCAGTAGGTCCACCCTTTGCTTTTATTACAGCGTCAACACGTCGAGGCATACTTTCCACCAGTTTTCGGTAAGTCTGTGCAGGAATGGCTCGCCATTCCTCTTGCAGAGCTGATGCAAGAGATGCAAGTGAAGCCGGGCGTGGTGTGCGGTTTCGTATCCGTCGCTCCAGTTCGTCCCACATGTGCTCGATTGGGTTGAGATCGGGGCTCTGAGCAGGCCAGTCTAACAAATCCACCTTATTTTCACGAAAGTAGTCCTGCACACGCCTTGCAGTATGGCAGGGAGCTCGATCCTGTTGAAACAAACAATGGCCATCTCCGTAGTATTGCCACAGTGTAGGGAGGGCCGAATTGTCCAGAACGTCGAGATAAACGTCAGCGTTCATGGTAGTGGGTATAACAACCAACGAGCCGAGCCTTAGCCAGGAAAAACAACCCCATACCATGATGGACCCTCCACCGAACTTCACCGTTGGACGTACACAGTCAGGAAGAAGCCGTTCTCCGGGCTGTCGCCACACCCAAACACGCCCATCAGACTGGAAGAGTGAATACCGCGACTCGTCGCTCCAAAGAACAGTTTTCCAGTCCTCCACGGTCCAGGAACGACGGGAGACACACCAGGCCAAACGACGCGTGGCATTAACTTTTGTAATCAGTGGCTTGTGTACAGCTGCTCTACCGTTGTGCTTCCATCTCATGATAACATCCGCTACAGTCGACTTTGGTATATCCTGTTTGGCTGCAATGTTTCGTATAGAAACGTTACTTAAATAACATCCGATGACGAGTCCACGTTGGAACTCGGAGAGTTCACGTCCGCGCGGCATGGCTTCACAACAGTTACTGATAACTTAACAGAACACCTCAGCATTATAGTTTCGCCACGCTTTTTCCCAGCATACCTTTCGGCGAAGGTGATATTTGCAGAAATGCGGATTTTCCGGGTGTCCGAATACTTTTGATCATATAGTGTGTGTATATATATATATATATATATATATATATATATATATTACATCGTGCTGTTTTCTCTGAAGGATTTATTGATAGACTAGCTTGCCCGACCCGTCAAAAAGTGACGGGTTAGAGTGTTGTAACCCCCTTAACCTAACCTCCTTCAACGCCCCCAGGGGGCGGTGTTGCACCACCTTCCTCGGGGCGCAGTTCTCGCACCTCTATAACCCCCAATCACTACCACCATCACACGGAGCTATCAGGGATTATGACCCATACTACTGGTAAGAGTTACCAAAAGACAGACACTGGCTTTTATTATTATAAGGTAGATTTGTTAATTTTTCAGAATGATAATTACCTTAAGCCTATTGGTAATATATTCAACATAGAAAAGAATGTGTAATACTGGACATTTCCCTTCGAGACATCTCCATCTCAACATTGCTGAATCAGTACGAGATTATTTTGAGAGATAAAGAAATAAAGTCAACCAACATTTTAGATCACATTTTGAAATGCTGCTCTTCACTCTTCGAGTAATTTTTCAGACGAATTTCTCACCAAATTTCCATGACTCATTTAAGGTGGGTGGGTGGGGGGGGGGGGTCCAAGCGAAAAAGGAGGTCACAAGTAATATTAAATTATATATGGCCATTAGGTTGATAATTTTTGTTTATTATGACAAATATATTTCTTTACGTTTCTTCTGGCTAACCTGGAGTGGATCTTAATCTTTATTAGGCTAAAGTTTTAGTGTTCTTACTTTTTGAGGTGTTCTCTCCTCTGCAAAACTCTCTCTCTCTTTCTTTCTTTTATATATATATATATATATATATATACACACACACACACACTACCGAAAAACTAAAAACAATTAGCTTATTTTTTACCAAGAAATAATGAACAATTTTTGGTTTCTCTAAAAATACCCCAATTTAGCAAAAAAAGAAAAACTAAAAAAGAAAGAGCAAATTACCCATTAACACAGTTTTAAATAGGAATAAATGAAAATAAATGGGGAAAACGAATGGAAAATGGAAATAAAATACAATCTCGTTAAACCTCAAAGAAAGAAAAATAATTTCATAATTTTGAGGATTTTTCAAAAAAGCAAAAAAAAAAAAAAAAAAAAAAAAATTTGGACCCTTTTGTGCAGAACGACTGACCAAAAAATTAACTTCGAATTTTATATATATATATATATATGTTAAACACAGACCGTGCATGGAACAAGGAACTCTTCTGGGAAAATTAAATCCACTATAGTCCGAATAAGTAATGGTAAATGACAAATACCATAGTTTTTTTCCTTTTTCATGATTTTAGCCCGACGTGGGCAACGGGTCTCTCGCAAAGAGATCCCATAAATATAGCTTCCCTCACCAGCTATCTGCAAAGCAGACAGGATCCAGCTTTGGGACGTGGATCTAGGGTTTAAAGCAAGCCTAGATCCCTACACTCAGAACCTCTATATAAGTAAAAGACTCGTTGCATTCACGTCGTGTTGAATAAATCAAAGAAAAAGGGGGTAACTATTGTATTTTTAGCCAAAAAAAACCAAAACTTAAACCTCAACCGGGACATTGAGCGTCCACTTTTCAAGGCACGAAACACGTCCGTTTAGTATACACAAACTCAGAATGGTTCCCTGAGAACATTATATGTTAAACACAGACCGTGCATGGAACAAGGAACTCTTCTGGGAAAATTAAATCCACTATAGTCCGAATAAGTAATGGTAAATGACAAATACCATAGTTTTTTTCCTTTTTCATGATTTTAGCCCGACGTGGGCAACGGGTCTCTCGCAAAGAGATCCCATAAATATAGCTTCCCTCACCAGCTATCTGCAAAGCAGACAGGATCCAGCTTTGGGACGTGGATCTAGGGTTTAAAGCAAGCCTAGATCCCTACACTCAGAACCTCTATATAAGTAAAAGACTCGTTGCATTCACGTCGTGTTGAATAAATCAAAGAAAAAGGGGGTAACTATTGTATTTTTAGCCAAAAAAACCAAAACTTAAACCTCAACCGGGACATTGAGCGTCCACTTTTCAAGGCACGAAACACGTCCGTTTAGTATACACAAACTCAGAATGGTTCCCTGAGAACATTATATGTTAAACACAGACCGTGCATGGAACAAGGAACTCTTCTGGGAAAATTAAATCCACTATAGTCCGAATAAGTAATGGTAAATGACAAATACCATAGTTTTTTTCCTTTTCATGATTTTAGCCCGACGTGGGCAACGGGTCTCTCGCAAAGAGATCCCATAAATATAGCTTCCCTCACCAGCTATCTGCAAAGCAGACAGGATCCAGCTTTGGGACGTGGATCTAGGGTTTAAAGCAAGCCTAGATCCCTACACTCAGAACCTCTATATAAGTAAAAGACTCGTTGCATTCACGTCGTGTTGAATAAATCAAAGAAAAAGGGGGTAACTATTGTATTTTTAGCCAAAAAAAACCAAAACTTAAACCTCAACCGGGACATTGAGCGTCCACTTTTCAAGGCACGAAACACGTCCGTTTAGTATACACAAACTCAGAATGGTTCCCTGAGAACATTATATGTTAAACACAGACCGTGCATGGAACAAGGAACTCTTCTGGGAAAATTAAATCCACTATAGTCCGAATAAGTAATGGTAAATGACAAATACCATAGTTTTTTTCCTTTTTCATGATTTTAGCCCGACGTGGGCAACGGGTCTCTCGCAAAGAGATCCCATAAATATAGCTTCCCTCACCAGCTATCTGCAAAGCAGACAGGATCCAGCTTTGGGACGTGGATCTAGGGTTTAAAGCAAGCCTAGATCCCTACACTCAGAACCTCTATATAAGTAAAAGACTCGTTGCATTCACGTCGTGTTGAATAAATCAAAGAAAAAGGGGGTAACTATTGTATTTTTAGCCAAAAAAAACCAAAACTTAAACCTCAACCGGGACATTGAGCGTCCACTTTTCAAGGCACGAAACACGTCCGTTTAGTATACACAAACTCAGAATGGTTCCCTGAGAACATTATATGTTAAACACAGACCGTGCATGGAACAAGGAACTCTTCTGGGAAAATTAAATCCACTATAGTCCGAATAAGTAATGGTAAATGACAAATACCATAGTTTTTTTCCTTTTTCATGATTTTAGCCCGACGTGGGCAACGGGTCTCTCGCAAAGAGATCCCATAAATATAGCTTCCCTCACCAGCTATCTGCAAAGCAGACAGGATCCAGCTTTGGGACGTGGATCTAGGGTTTAAAGCAAGCCTAGACCCCTACACTCAGAACCTCTATATAAGTAAAAGACTCGTTGCATTCACGTCGTGTTGAATAAATCAAAGAAAACTATTTGTCATTTACCATTACTTATTCGGACTATAGTGGATTTAATTTTCCCAGAGAAGTTCCTTGTTCCATGCACGGTCTGTGTTTAACATATAATGTTCTCAGGGAACCATTCTGAGTTTGTGTATACTAAACGGACGTGTTTCGTGCCTTGAAAAGTGGACGCTCAATGTCCCGGTTGAGGTTTAAGTTTTGGTTTTTTTTGGCTAAAAATACAATAGTTACCCCCTTTTTCTTTGATTTATTCAACACGACGTGAATGCAACGAGTCTTTTACTTATATAGAGGTTCTGAGTGTAGGGATCTAGGCTTGCTTTAAACCCTAGATCCACGTCCCAAAGCTGGATCCTGTCTGCTTTGCAGATAGCTGGTGAGGGAAGCTATATTTATGGGATCTCTTTGCGAGAGACCCGTTGCCCACGTCGGGCTAAAATCATGAAAAAGGAAAAAAACTATGGTATTTGTCATTTACCATTACTTATTCGGACTATAGTGGATTTAATTTTCCCAGAAGAGTTCCTTGTTCCATGCACGGTCTGTGTTTAACATATAATGTTCTCAGGGAACCATTCTGAGTTTGTGTATACTAAACGGACGTGTTTCGTGCCTTGAAAAGTGGACGCTCAATGTCCCGGTTGAGGTTTAAGTTTTGGTTTTTTTTTGGCTAAAAATACAATAGTTACCCCCTTTTTCTTTGATTTATTCAACACGACGTGAATGCAACGAGTCTTTTACTTATATAGAGGTTCTGAGTGTAGGGATCTAGGCTTGCTTTAAACCCTAGATCCACGTCCCAAAGCTGGATCCTGTCTGCTTTGCAGATAGCTGGTGAGGGAAGCTATATTTATGGGATCTCTTTGCGAGAGACCCGTTGCCCACGTCGGGCTAAAATCATGAAAAAGGAAAAAAACTATGGTATTTGTCATTTACCATTACTTATTCGGACTATAGTGGATTTAATTTTCCCAGAAGAGTTCCTTGTTCCATGCACGGTCTGTGTTTAACATATAATGTTCTCAGGGAACCATTCTGAGTTTGTGTATACTAAACGGACGTGTTTCGTGCCTTGAAAAGTGGACGCTCAATGTCCCGGTTGAGGTTTAAGTTTTGGTTTTTTTGGCTAAAAATACAATAGTTACCCCCTTTTTCTTTGATTTATTCAACACGACGTGAATGCAACGAGTCTTTTACTTATATAGAGGTTCTGAGTGTAGGGATCTAGGCTTGCTTTAAACCCTAGATCCACGTCCCAAAGCTGGATCCTGTCTGCTTTGCAGATAGCTGGTGAGGGAAGCTATATTTATGGGATCTCTTTGCGAGAGACCCGTTGCCCACGTCGGGCTAAAATCATGAAAAAGGAAAAAAACTATGGTATTTGTCATTTACCATTACTTATTCGGACTATAGTGGATTTAATTTTCCCAGAAGAGTTCCTTGTTCCATGCACGGTCTGTGTTTAACATATAATGTTCTCAGGGAACCATTCTGAGTTTGTGTATACTAAACGGACGTGTTTCGTGCCTTGAAAAGTGGACGCTCAATGTCCCGGTTGAGGTTTAAGTTTTGGTTTTTTTTGGCTAAAAATACAATAGTTACCCCCTTTTTCTTTGATTTATTCAACACGACGTGAATGCAACGAGTCTTTTACTTATATAGAGGTTCTGAGTGTAGGGATCTAGGCTTGCTTTAAACCCTAGATCCACGTCCCAAAGCTGGATCCTGTCTGCTTTGCAGATAGCTGGTGAGGGAAGCTATATTTATGGGATCTCTTTGCGAGAGACCCGTTGCCCACGTCGGGCTAAAATCATGAAAAAGGAAAAAAACTATGGTATTTGTCATTTACCATTACTTATTCGGACTATAGTGGATTTAATTTTCCCAGAAGAGTTCCTTGTTCCATGCACGGTCTGTGTTTAACATATAATGTTCTCAGGGAACCATTCTGAGTTTGTGTATACTAAACGGACGTGTTTCGTGCCTTGAAAAGTGGACGCTCAATGTCCCGGTTGAGGTTTAAGTTTTGGTTTTTTTGGCTAAAAATACAATAGTTACCCCCTTTTTCTTTGATTTATTCAACACGACGTGAATGCAACGAGTCTTTTACTTATATAGAGGTTCTGAGTGTAGGGATCTAGGCTTGCTTTAAACCCTAGATCCACGTCCCAAAGCTGGATCCTGTCTGCTTTGCAGATAGCTGGTGAGGGAAGCTATATTTATGGGATCTCTTTGCGAGAGACCCGTTGCCCACGTCGGGCTAAAATCATGAAAAAGGAAAAAAACTATGGTATTTGTCATTTACCATTACTTATTCGGACTATAGTGGATTTAATTTTCCCAGAAGAGTTCCTTGTTCCATGCACGGTCTGTGTTTAACATATAATGTTCTCAGGGAACCATTCTGAGTTTGTGTATACTAAACGGATGTGTTTCGTGCCTTGAAAAGTGGACGCTCAATGTCCCGGTTGAGGTTTAAGTTTTGGTTTTTTTTGGCTAAAAATACAATAGTTACCCCCTTTTTCTTTGATTTATTCAACACGACGTGAATGCAACGAGTCTTTTACTTATATAGAGGTTCTGAGTGTAGGGTCTAGGCTTGCTTTAAACCCTAGATCCACGTCCCAAAGCTGGATCCTGTCTGCTTTGCAGATAGCTGGTGAGGGAAGCTATATTTATGGGATCTCTTTGCGAGAGACCCGTTGCCCACGTCGGGCTAAAATCATGAAAAAGGAAAAAAACTATGGTATTTGTCATTTACCATTACTTATTCGGACTATAGTGGATTTAATTTTCCCAGAAGAGTTCCTTGTTCCATGCACGGTCTGTGTTTAACATATAATGTTCTCAGGAAACCATTCTGAGTTTGTATATATATATATATATATATATATATATATATGCGCCTCGGTGGTGTGGTAGTTAGCATCGCTGACTACGAACTCATCGGCCCCGGGATCGAGACCCGGTGACGTAAAACCCAATTGTTCATCCTTCCACACACAAAAAAAACATGGTTGTTAGATAAATGGGTACCCTGGGTGGCCTAGTGGTTAAGACGATGGGCTGCTGGTGGGGCGTGGTCCGGATTCCACGTTAAACTGTAGGTCTAAGGTGGAGTGACAAGCTTGACCTTCGTCAGAATGAACAATTCGGGCGGAATCAAAACAACAGTAGCAAAGGTGTGTGTGTGTGTGTGGTTAGCGTCGCTGACTACGAATCCATCGGCCCCGGGTTCGAGACCCGACGGCAGCCGGCGCGCAGCAAAACCCAGCTGTTCATCCTTCCACACAATAAAGAAAGTGGTTGGTAGATAAATGGGTACCCTAGGTGGCATAGTGGTTAAGACGCTGGGCTGCTGATGGGGCGTGGTTCGGATTCCACGTTAAACTGTAGGTCTAAGGTGGAGTGAAATGCTTGATGATCCTGGCTCTTTCTTTAAAGTATAATTGGAAAGTAATGTAAATAGTGTGATAGTACCTCCTATTAATAATATTTAGTATTATTACTAGTAACCAGAGCTGGGCAATAAATACATTGAATGTATTTAAATACTAAATACTAAATACATGGGAGAAATGCATTTAAATACTAAATACTAAATACATTTTACGAATGTATTTAGATACTAAATACAAAATACATCAATTGTATTTAAATACATTTGTAAATACATTTTAAATACATACAGATTTGCTTGTTGAAGCCATGACACGCACACGATAAAGAAATCAACCGCTTTTGACTAAGAGTGGCACACAACTGATTGAACTGACACGTTGAAACATGAACCATGCTGTACTACACTGTCGACGCGTCGTACTGTGCTAGTACAGAACGTGTATTAAACCAGTAAAAGTATTTACATTTTTATATTTTGAGTATTTAAATACATTGTATTTAAATACTCATTAAAGTATTTAAATACTATATTTAAATACATGAAAAACAATGTATTTATAAATACAGTTCTAAATACACAAATGTATTTAAATACGTATTTAAATACAAATGTATTTAAATACTGCCCAGCTCTGCTAGTAACTATCAATAATATGGATAGTAGTTAGTGTTTTCAACTAGTTATTAATCTACAGGGTGTTTCAGGTGGACCCTAGAAATATGAAAACGAAACGCTTCATAATAGTTACGGAATTACTATGACAAACCTCAAATACCAAATACGGGGCTCCAATAAACCTTAGCGCCCCGCCCATGGCCTAAACCAGGGGTCCCCAACCTTTTTGTGCCGAAGAGCACATTCAAGACTACCGGTAGTGCGGCGGGCACCATTTACTTCTTCAAGGCAAATTTATAGTTGGACTTAATAATGAACATAATACACAAAAAAAAACAAGGATGGGCTAACTAAGAATCTTAGAAAAATTATCAAAACGAAAACTTAATTTATTTATAAAGAAATAATTATTTTCAAATAAATGAACATCTGTTTCTGTAATTAACTACTAAAATTTAATAAAATGTTAAGTATGTTACATATTTTAAATATTTAGTAACTAAATATTTAAAATATGTAACATACTACTTAACATTTTATTAAAAATTTAAATAAAAACTTATCAATCGTAGTCAGTCAGTGGCGGGCACACGCAGCAAAAGGGTCGGCGGGCACCATGGTGCTCGCGGGCACAGGGTTGGGGACCCCTGGCCTAAACCATTAGAGGTACAGTAAAACTAAACATACCTTACAAAAGAGAATTTAATCCTGCATTTAATGAGAAACAATTAAAACTTCGTGTTCCCGCCATTGGCTTCCAAGACAGCCTGAATTCGCTTTGGGTAGCTTGCCAAAAGTGACGTGAATAGATCTTGATCGTTACGCAAATTTGCTAAAACAGTTTCAATGTGTTGCGTCAGTGTATCCAGGGCCGTAACTAGGGTTTAGAAATTAGTGAGGTCCAGATTTTTTTCGAGCGCGGCGGGACGAGCAAAATTCAGACCAAAATGACATCTACAAACACAACCCAAGCTATACACTAAACACAAAACACAAAACGCTCGACGCTCCCTCTTTTCAAAAGAAAAGCGGTAATATGCGTTTCATACACGGAGAACGGTTCAGTCTTTTTTTTTTTTTAGGAAATAATTACCGAGGTCCGGACCTCGGTGACCTCATAGGTAGTTACGGCCATGATTGTATCCTTCGAAAATCGATTTGCTGCAGGTTCTTGAAACGAGACACATTCAACCTTGTCCTTTATAACTGATCCAATGTGTTCACAGACGTTCAGGTCAGGAGAATTTCTTGGCCATTCTTCATTTCCAAAGAAATCGATCTCATGGTTCCGCAACAACTGTTGAGTGGCTAATGCCTTAAAGCAGGGGACCTTATCGTGCAGAAGTGTGACCTGATCGACATCCATAACATTGTTTGGGTTTCTTAGAAAAGGAATGACATGCTGGGATAGAATAATATCACGAAAATACTGTCCATACCAACTCTGACCATTTGGCTTCAGCACCCACATGAACTTCTTTGCAGTGAACAAAACAAACACACCAACACAGTCTGGACTTTTTAATAATTCGCGATAATGTTCATTGTCATCGATTTCATCTGGTGTTGTGGCCCACACTCGATCATTTTGGTAGTTAGGCCGACGTGTTACGTAAACAAAAAATTCATCGGAGACAGCTAAATGCATGAAATCATCCACATCCCAATCTTCAAGATAATGGGCAAACCACATTCTGTCATCGATGTTAAGTTGAGTTTTTCTTGGCTTTGGAAGTTCATGCCAAGGCTTTAAACCTTGCCTATGACGGTACAATCGAATGATCTCACCACTAACGATCTTTCCTCTCAACACTTCGATCTCTCTAGAAAGTTTAGCACAGCTGTTTTTCCGCTTACGAGTACCGCTTTCAATGATGTCCTTTGTTTTCTGAGAGAGTGGCAAATTTGGGCACCCAGATTTGGTTGTATCCATTTCACATTCATCCAAAGTTTTATTCCAATTTCTTTTAACGAAGTCCTCACTTCTTCACAACTTTTTGGCAACCCATGAACGTGTTATAAAGGTGGCTCCAGCATCACGAGCTTCCCGAAATGTTATTGCTAGTTTGCGATCTATCACACGTTGCCTCTCCGAATCACCAATTAATTGAAAGCCATTATATTATCATTTTATCAGCTAGAGTAATTTTAATACCTGCAATAAATAAAGAATTTTATATATTTTTATAATCACTAAAAACTATTTCGATATAAGTAAACATGTAAGCTAAATGGGGGTGGCTAAGGTTTTTTGGAACCCCTTACAAACTACAACCTACAAATTGGCAGAATTTGTAGTCTGTATTTGGTATTTGAAGTTTGTCATAGTAATTCCATAACTAATATGAAGTGTTTCTTTTCCATATTTCTAGGGTCGCCCTGAAACACCTGTATATAAAGCGGAGTTCGCAAATTGGACATGCAATGTAGCCATTTTCCTTTGCATATTTTAGTATATATAATATATATATAATATATATATATATATATATACACACGTGTGTGCAGTGATGGGCATCGATACACGAAAATCCTTCAGGCGATACCGATACATCGATACTCGTAAATTGTCTAAAGCGATACCGATACATGTATCGCGATACGTTACTATAAGAATGAACAAATCTTACTAATATGTAAATAAATTTGTACTTTATATTAAAAAAAACAGTGTCAAGCGGCACAAACTTGATACTAGTTAATAGTTAACAATGTGCCGCTAACAAAGATTTTTAATGTGTCTATTTCTGAGGGGTGCGTACCAGATAATTTCAAGTTAGCAAACGTAACACCTATCTTTAAGAAAGGCGATAAAGGTACGGCGGGAAATGGCGGGAAATTACAGGCCAATCAGTTTAACGTCTGTTGTAGGTAAGCTACTGGAATCAATAATTAGGGATCGTATAGTCGAACACTTGGAATTGCATAAACTAGTTAGAAATACGCAGCACGGTTTTAGGCGAAACAAATCTTGCTTGACTAATCTTTTAGAATTTTTTCAAAGCGTGGTTGACGTTTACGATAGTCATCGGGCGGTTGATGTAGTATATTTAGATTTTCAAAAAGCGTTTGACACCGTACCGCACAAAAGACTCATTGAAAAAACTAAGGCTCATGGAATCAGGGGTGTAGTAATAAATTGGATAGAAGAGTGGTTGCGAGGTAGGAAACAGAGGGTGGTCGTTGATGGAGCCGAGTCGTGCTTGGCTAATGTAGCGACTGGCGTTCCTCAGGGTTCTGTATCGGGCCCCTTGCTTTTTCTTATATATATATTAACGATTTAGATGTCGGCCTAGTCAGTACAGTTTCAAAGTTTGTGGATGACACGAAGCTGGGTGGTAGGGCGATTAATGACGAAGATAGGGGTAAAATCTAGAATGATCTGAATAAAATCGTTGATTGGTCAGTCACATGGCAAATGAGATTTAACGTCGATAAGTGCAAAATTTTACATATAGGTTCGCGTAACGGTAATTTTGCGTATAGTATGTCAGGGAAAGAGTTGATAAGCGGAGAGCAGGAAAAAGATTTAGGAGTTATAGTCACTGGTGATTTAAAAGTAGCGAAACAAAGTACAGCAGCGGTCAATAAAGCGAACAAAGTGTTAGGTTTTATAGCTCGGAATTTTTAATTCAAATCGCGCAATATTATAGTTCCTCTTTATAAATCATTAGTTAGACCCCATTTGGAGTACACGATCCAATTTTGGAACCCGCATATGCGCAAAGATATAGACAAAATCGAAAGAGTTCAAAGACGAGCAACTAAGATGATTCCGTCGCTTAGGTCAAAGTCGTACGAGGATAGGCTTAAAGAGTTAAAATTAACTACACTCGAGACTAGGAGGCTAAGGGGTGACCTAATCCAGGTTTTCAAAATTATGAATGGGTTCGATAACGTAGATAAAGATAGCTTTTTCGAAATAGCTCAATATAATAGGACTAGAAATAACGGGTGTAAGTTGACAAGTAGAAGGTTCGAGACAACATTTGCCAAAAACTTTTTTACGCATAGAATAGTAAATAGCTGGAATAGTTTGCCGGTAGAAGTAATTAGTAGCACGTCTATAAACATGTTTAAAAATTGATTAGACGCATATGTTGAAAGATTGGGTATAGTTTAAGGTAGTAAAATTAAGGGTTGGATAAGATAGATTTTGATTCTCTTTTCATTAAAGATCACAATAACCAGACTAGAGGTCATAGTATGAAATTATTTAAGCCAAGATGTAGAACAAATTTACGAAAACAGTTTTACAAGTGTTGTGGGATATAGGGAGGCAGAATCTTGGGTTAGGGGATACTCTCTGTCCTTACACACCCCATTTAAAGATATTCCTCTGCCGAGCGGTGCCCCCATAGTACTGTGAGGTATTGAAAAACTCATGATCTTCACTTGCCCCACAAACACCTTTAAATGGGAGACCCATAATGGGTGCACACACATTTCTACATTACTGTACAGTAGGGCGGCTCGTTTTTACACTTTTTCGATATTTGATTGGGGGTAGTGCGGAAAAGTTGCGATTTGGAGAGAAAATAAAGTGTGTAAAATTTTTTTGATCTACGTCAATACCTTCCGGTGGCGGCGAGTCCTTAAAAATCGAAAAATAGGCCTAAAAACACAAAAATTTTATATAATTTTATATAATTTTTATATAATGTTCATTGTTCAATGACTGCTATTAATTTATTCAAGCCTATAATAGTGTTCTCAGGGTTGTTTGCACAGAAATATACCGGAATTAACATTTGTATAACATCTTGTTAAAACTTGCTTTAAATCAATATTTTGGATATTTTAACGGCTAAGACGCCACCGGAAGTTATTAACAGATTGTGCTGAAATTTTTATTGTTTATTTTGTAAGTCTTTAAAACCATTTTCCAATCTACCCCGTTAGGCCTATTTTTCGATTTTTAAGGACTCGCCGCCACCGGAAGGTATTGACGTAGATCAAAAAAATTTTACACACTTTATTTTCTCCCCAAATCGCAACTTTTCTGCACTACCCCCAATCAAATATCGAAAAAAGTGTAAAAACGAGCCGCCCTACTGTACAGTCTTGACAGCCACACCTACACTTTTCCTCCTAAGTATATACTGTATATTGTAATGTATATGGTTGTAAATTGTGACTTGGTCCGCAATTGATATGGACCGTGACTTATTTTTGGTTGGCAAGGTACTGGTATTGATGGATATCGTAATGAAATTGACTGGATTCTTTGGATTTGATATATTTACATGTAGGTTATAAATAGATATAGAGTGTAACATATTTGTGGATAGTAGTCTATTATGACTTGATCCTCTGGATCCAGAGATTCTATCTTTAGTTTTAAATTGATAACACTGCCCAACAAAAAAAAAATGTTTTGCTGGTGATTTAATTCTAAGACCTGTTTCTGGATAATATTGATGTGCTGATTTCAAAAATCACCTTAGATTTTGTCCATCGCATCAGGTTTTCGTGCAATGTGCAATGCAATATGCCTATTTTGGGTGATCCATGAAGGGCGCTTATCAAAATTGATGATTTTTGAGACCTGTTAACAGCGGTTTTGCTGTTAAAATTTTATCTGTGGAATACGCAAATCTGTGCATTAAATCTAAAGGTCATATACAACATATTAAAATCTTGGGTATCTGTGATTTCCCCAGGTGTGAGCGTGACGTCATGATCATGGATTCATTTTTTGCTTATTTAAACACTTTTAATCACTTTGTGTGTCAATATTACCATTGTATATTAAAGTTCACTCCCTGCACAAGTGTGTACTTTTCCATGCTGATTCTGAGTATGTAAAAACTTATTTTTTGAAAAGAAAAAAATTGGGCATAACCCTGCCAAAATGCGATATCTCCAAAATATCCGTATTTGATTGCTTGAAAACCTGACGTGATAGGCAAAAACTAAGGTGATTTTTTAAATCAGCACACCAAAGTTACCTAAAAACAGGTGTTAGAATTAAATGAGCAAAATTGGTGTTGGGCAGTGTAATTAATTAGTTTTAAATTGATAATTATTTAGTTTTGTAAAAATTGGTTGTTGCCAATGTACAGGCAGTTTTTGCATAGTGGAGCCACCTCGATGGGCCGAAGTGGCCCCTAGTGTGCCCACTATAAAAATTTCATATGTTCTCATGTTCTTTGTGGTTCGGAACCCACGTAAAATTGTAGGCCCCTCCACCACCACGGAGGACACGCACAATACACAATTACGAACGCAGTTAGGTAGACCAGCCATGAGTGGATCCTAGGGTCTTTGTTGGTCTGAAACATTATATAACGTGATCACGTGACGTTTTCAGTTCAACTGAAAGTTGAAACAGCGCGCAAGTACACAAGCATAATACGTGTTCAAACACGCCAATGTGTTCACCCATGATGAAGTGTTATTCACCCCTTATCCAAGGTTGTTTTTAGAGATATTTACGTACATTGTCATTGATTGTTCCAATTTTAGTGAACAATAAAAAGCAGCACGTGTTTTACTGTTATATATCTAATTAATATATACTAAATAATCGTAAATACATTGATGTGTTGTACGCATGCATTGCGTGTCGGCTGAAAATTTCGCACAGCGTAGCGCGCTTCTGTATTGAAATTATGCATCTAAGGGGTTAATAGCTTTGGAAAGAGAAATATTTCTGTGGATGCGCGATGCGAAAAATAATATTAACATATCATTGATTTGTAAATATCAGATCCCTTCAACATTATAACTTAAAACGATATTATTTGAAAGAAACAGAAGTTCAGAAAATTTGCGGGTTATACAACTTTTTACAATTATTTTACTTACTATTATTTTCAGTTATTTGCATGAATGTATCGGTGTATCGATGAATCGATTTTTTCGATACATTTAAGAAAAATGACCTAGCGATACCGATACATCGATCAAGTAGCTAAGGCGATACCGTTATCGATACAAAAGTATCGCTCGATACGTAATGCCGATACATGTATCGCGATACTGCCCAACTGTGTGTGTGTGTGTGTTTAATGTATGTAAACCTTTACGATGTATGTAGGTGTATATATTGTGTGTGTGTGTGTGTGTGTGTATATTCTGTGTATGTTTGTGTACAGGGCTATTTAAAATGATTCACCTGATTTCAAATGAGAATATTTTTTAATGTTACAAATACAGTGTGATTTGTGATACATCAACCAAAAGAAAAACTGTCCAAATTTTGTCTCTCACCTCATAAATGCTCTATGTGACTTCCCCTAGTTACACGAGCAACGTCGACACGATAGTCGAATTCCTCCCATACTCGCTCCAGCATTTCCGTTGTCACTGACTCTACGGCAGTAACAATGCGAGTTCGGAGCTCATCCAAAGATGTGGGCAACGGTGGCACGTACACAGTATCCTTAACGTACCCCCAAAGGAAGAAGTCGCACGGTGTAAGATCCGGCGACCTAGGGGACCAGCTGTGGAGCTCGAAAACTGCAACACACAAAACGCCGCCTGCTGTGCGGACGCCATTTTCACACTGACTGTTTGTTGCTAGGCTAGGCCACAGCGTAACTTTGGAGCCCTCTCGCGGTGATCTTGTAAAATTCGGAGATTTCCTCTTTCATGTGGTGTATGCCCAGTTGATGCACAGTTGATAGGTACTGCAGTATTCTCAGTTGAAATCGGATGAATCATTTTGAATAGCCCTGTATTACTGTATTAGTGTATTCTGTATGTACGCGTGTACAGGTATATATATATATATATATATATATATATATATATATATATATGTGTGTGTGTGTACATTACGATTCTCATTTTCAAATACAACTCAACACCGCGCGAAATTTAATATAACTACCACCATAACGACAGAAAATGAAAACATGGAATGTCCGCGTGAAGGCGGTTTAGATAAAATGCAATAATTTTCTTCCGAAATGTACAACAACCATTTTCAAGCTAAATTCTCGGCAAAAATATGACGCACGAAATGCGCAACGATTAAGCACTTTACACTCAAAATTCGTTTCATGTTGAAAAATTATTTATATTTTTAACTTTGAAATGTAATTAATTCGGAAGAGCAACACTCAGAAACCACTTTAAAATTAACTACTGTTAGCAGACGTAGGTTGTTGCTAAAAAATTATGTTCAAATTGGATATTACGTCCTATATAAACCAAGATTATATATACGTGTACATGTATATATATATATATGGCTTGTTTTCTGGTGAAACGCTGCGGAACGGCGTTCCGGTACTTTGGTTTAACCTTGGTTTTGCTTCCGCTCGAATTGTTCATTCTAACGAAGGTCAAGCGTTTTTTGGGGGGGTTGGGGGGTGGGAGGGGGATTGGGATAATCACAGGGTGAGATGGGGTAACAAGTGGCAAAGGTTACAGGAAATTTATAGCAGAAGAGTTCCGGAACCTTTTTCTTTCCAGAAACAAAAGTCTTGGAGGGGTTTTATTCGTCTATAATTTTTGTGTTTGGAGATAAAATAAGAAAAAGGTTTGTAACATTTGAAAATATATTTATTGCGATTTTAATTACAAATTTAATTTCTGGCGAAAATCTTCATTTTCATTGCGTAAATCTAAAATCGCATTAGCGTACGTTATCCGACTCTGATGATCTTGTGGTTTAATATCTTGAGCATTTTGAATTTTGTACGGGTAAAGATTGATATCCTCTCTTAAAATTCGAAGTAAGGAACTTCTTGAAATGTTTAATTCCTGGCTGCGTCGTCGGATTGATGTGGATTTTCCTCAACGCTTTCACGAACCATCTCAACCCGAGTTGGACTTCGGCTTGTCCGAGGACGCCCAGTCCGTGGTTCGTCTCCCTGACCTTTTCCCATACGAAATTTAGCGATGTACCATCGAATAGCTCGATCAGAAGGAGCGGAACGCGCGTTGAATTTTAATCGAAAAGCTCTCTGATCGGCAACGATGGAAGAGTTGTTTGTCAAATAAAGTTCCACAATAGCCACTCTTTGTTGCACTGTCCAGGATTCCATTTTCATTAATCGCAGCAAGGCTACTTTCATTGAAAAGAAGAAAAAAATAAATTAATCCAGAAAGAAAAAAGTTATAGCCAAATAAAACCCCTCCAAGACTTTTGGGACACCCTGTTTATATATATAATTTAGGGGGATACCCTGTGTACATAGAAATAAGCGACGTTAGGTCTATTTAGTAGCTGGATTGTTGACCCTCCTCTGTGTTCAGATGATGTATCGACTCGTGGTACGGATTCCACGTTAAGCTGTAGGTCCCCTCCGTTAGTGGCTGGTAGTATGTATAAAAATCAGGCAATCAACACTACCAAGAAAACCGCCATCTGTGTGTATATATTGTAACGGTAAATAAACACACACACACACACCACGTACATTCTTCCATCTGTGTGTATATATTGTAACGGTAAATAAACACACACACACACACACACACACACACACACACACGTACATTCTTCCATTATGTATATTAAAAATATATAATTTCGGCGTTATTTCTATTTTTTTTTTTTTTTTTGGTGTCCATTTTGAAATTGTAAATAAAACTTGGAAAATGACGAGCAGTTTTCGTTGAACATTTAAGAGGAAGAAAATTTAAGGAGTAACTTTTACATTTCGTTGGAAAAGATTTCATTTTATTTGGATTTTATTTTCTGCATTCTCTCTCTCTCTCTCTCTCTCTCTCTCTCTCTCTCTCTCTCTCTCTCTCTCTCTCTCTTCTCTCGTCCAACTGTACTTAAATAGAAACTCTGTTGCAAGAGTCTGTAATGGACAGAAAATAGGATTCAGGACACTGAAGTGGCACTTTGCTTCCTATATATATATACACACAGGCCCGGATTTAGCTATAGGCGAACTAGGCAATCGCCTAGGGCCTCGCGCCAAAGGGGGCCTCGCTCAAGCCGTTTTGCGGTTCTGTTCAAGTGATATTAATGATTTAGAACTCTATGAAGAACTTAAAGTACTTTGCAGGTTTATACCTGAGAAAACAGATCTCGGAAATGCCCTTGTTTATATAGTGCAAAAACAACTAAGTGAGATTTATCCTAATGTTTATGTTGCACTTCGAATAGTATTAACCATCCCAGTTACTGTTGCTTCGGCTGAAAGAAGTTTCTCGCGTCTCAAACTTATTAAAACATATTTGCGTTCCACCATGTCTCAAGCGAGATTGCAATCATTAGCTATGTTATCAATAGAAAACGATATAACAAATTCATTAGATTATTCTCAATTAATTGAAGAGTTTAGCTCGAAGAAAAGTAGAAAAGCATTGCTGTAATATTCAAGGAGCATCTGAACCAAATATTAAAGCATTAATATTTAGCCTGATAAGTCGATCGCTCACTATTATAAAAAATGAAATGTCAACATCTCTTATACATCACATATGAAAAACGTTTGTATACTATGGAAAGTCATTACCTATAATATTATATAAATCTTAGAAATCATTGTCTTATATTTTCGATACAAATCTTGATTCATATTATAATTTATACTTATTTGTATGGTTTATTTATATTTCTTATACAATTTCCACGCGTGATTATTTTGGTTTGGTTTAATTTTTAAGTGCTGGCATAGTTCTGTCTATGCGGGATTCTAATACTGCTGGTATAGTACCGATAATTAATTAAGTCCATATTTTCATATATATATAGGCCTAGGGCCTCGCAATTTCTAGATCTGCCTAGGGCCTCGCAACTTCTAGATCCGGCCCTCTATATATGTATGTATAATTGTATATATTATATATATATATATATATATATATATATATATATATATATATATATATATAGGGTGTACCATAAGTCCGGTCTTATAGGAAAATTTATTTTAAATTAAATTTTCAAAAGTAATACATTATAACTAAGACAAATGCTCAAACTGATGTCTTGTTTTGGGACCTTATTTTTGTTGCAGGTAGAATAACAGGCAATGGTTAATATGGAAGCGAGTTAAGTAAATTTAATTTGGGCCTTTCCCTCACGAGTGTTAACTCCCCTTCATTTAATGTTCTTGTAGAATAAATGATACAGTGGCGGTTGGGAAACATTGTTAGTGACTGTGAAAGGGGCATGATAGTAGGGGCATGATAGTAAGAAACCATTTGGTTGGTGTCTCAGGGTTAAAAATCGCGTGAGTGTTCCTGCATCTCGAGGAACAAACTCAACGGTTACCTTCAAACTTTTGCATTAGTTGATGTTACGAAGGTCTTTACTAGAGTTTTCATAACATTATTTTGACTAATGTTGGTCTTTGCAGACTATTGTTAAGTTCCGAACGAAGTTTGGTGCATCAGTCTTTGGTTCATGCTTCACAGCTCGTAATACTAATGAGGTGTTTCCGTCACATTATGTCAATGTTGCTTTACACCCATACTATTGCTTATTTGATATAGTAATTTTTACTATTTCTTTTCATGCGTTCATGACCTCGAAGACTGTTCCTCGAGATACAGGGGTAATTACGCGACTTTCAATACTGAGACAGCAACCAAATGGGCTCCTACTATCATGCCCTTTTAATATCTTTTCCAAGCACTATATTTACATTTATTCCAGAAGTACAGCAAAAAAAATCACTATAAACATTTTAAAACAAAATGTTTTCAATATTATACCCATTAGTGCCCAGTGGTAGAATGGGCACTAATGGGTTAATTCACATTATCAACTTAGTGAAATATATAACGCCTTCAATGATAGCAGAAATTACGGTATAAAAAATGCGAGTGTTTTCATTATTTTGTCCAACCACTATGGACAGTATATATATATATATATATATATAATATATATATATATATATATATATATATATATATATATATTGTATGAACACGCACAATTTTTGTTCAATGAAAAAGCTCACCCACCAGGATTCGAACCCCAGGACCTCTTCAGTAGAAGGCGAAGGCATGTGACCATTACGCTATAACATGGTAAAAGTTAATACAACATGGCGTATATTTCAACACCAAAGGGAACGCATAAAGTTTTTGCGTTCAGAAGTGTGGTTTTTACTAAACTCCCCCTCATCCCCTTGCAGTTGTTGTTGTACTAACTTTCTCCTTGTTGTAGTGAAATGGTCAGTCTCCCCGCCTTTTTCTCAAGAGGTGCTGAGTTCGATTCCTAGTACTGTAGGCTATATAATTTTTGCATGTGCATAAATCTACGGCGAAATTAAGCCTGATTTCATTTATCTATTTTTTTTTAATCAAAGCATTTATTTGTTCAGAAACCGAGTGTACGTTAAATCTCCACACACACACACACACACACACACACACACGAGAGTAAGTTCATAAATCTATAGAGAATCTGGTCATAAATAAAGCGTTTCGGGGTCTCGCTTTTAAGAAATATTCACTGCTGTGGTTCTTAATTAAAATAATTGTTTAATAAATT
Source organism: Bathynomus jamesi (assembly GCA_023014485.1). Classification (NCBI taxonomy): domain Eukaryota; kingdom Metazoa; phylum Arthropoda; class Malacostraca; order Isopoda; family Cirolanidae; genus Bathynomus; species Bathynomus jamesi. Next base: position 92,398 of record JAJOZX010010910.1, read on the forward strand.
GAGATTTGAGGAAGATGAACGTAATCTCAAGCGCAACATCCCATCAAAGGATTCTCTCTCATCCATTTATAATAAGGAGTAATTTAATTACTTAAAACTGTCCAAGGACTTTTGCACGAGAGCCGCGAGTAACTCTCCGTGTGGTATATTATTCGATGGAACTCGGCTGTGTATATGTATATATATATATACAGGGTGGTGTATCGGGGCCAAAAAAAAGTAACGCGATACGATACTCGATACAATGGCCAAAATGTATCGCGTTACGATACTATATATATATATATATATATATATATATATAAATTGAATTACTTTCTATTTCTATTGAATTTTACAAACAGTGATTTCTCAAACAATTCATCAGACATTCTGGGGAAAGATCACTGACTGAGCCTATGATAAAGTATCACGTTACCGACACTTATTTGTATCGTATCTTTCGATACGATACAAATAATAAAAAATGTATCGCGATACGATACAATATATAGAAAATGTATCGCGATACTACGCCACCCTGTATATATATATATATATATATATATATATTAGAGGTGGAACGAATGTCAATTTGTGATATTCGCGAATGCGAATGCGAATATTTTATTTTAATATTCGCGAATGCGAATGCGAATATTTACTAAAATTACTATTAGAATTAATATATTCGTTTTTCATCATTAGAATTGAGGTATTTAAAATTTTAAATGTTAACTTGTAAGAGTTTCGCCATAGAAATTAAATAGGAATAAATTCCATTGATTGAATTTTCTATGTTACCGGGATACGGGACGAGGACCCACTTTTATAATGTATCCCACCAACCTCTTTCCCCAACCTCCACCCTTGAAAGAGGATGACTATTTCTTTATAAATGCCACGGAGCATCGTTTAGTCGGCAAGAGAAATAAGACATTCATTCATTGTGAAGAGTATTCCCAATCTTCCGATAATGGTATTGATAAAGAAATAGTTTAGGCACTCACTGGTTGACTCTTTCGTACTTGAATTCTACTATTGGTAGATTATATTTTAGGAATAGTAGTTTTTCCGCTCTCTCCGCTGATAGTTTGGAGCGTTTTGTATCGTACACTAGACCGGCACCACTGAAAAGGCGTTCACTCGCAACACTGGATTGTGGACAAGCAAGAAAACACCTTGCTAATTGCGACAACTCTGAAAATTGTTCGGCATGCACTCTCCACCATTCCAGAGGATTTTCGTCAGTTGGCAGTCGTTTTTCCTTGAGATACTTGTCTAGATTCTTTGAAGATCGTTCTGAAATCCTTTCTCCAGACTCATCGTCACTGCTCGAGGAAAGGATTTCTTTCATAGCTTCGGCGACAGACGTGGACGGTTTTTTATCGCGCGGTTTTTCATCACGAAGGCCTGGAGATTGAGAATCTGTCTTTTCCTTACTAAGTGCTTCACATTTTAATCCAACCTCTACTTTAACCCTGTCCGTAACAAAAGAAGAGCTGAAAAATTTTACTTTGTATCTAGGATCTAAAAATGTAACAATGTAGTACAAGTCGTTGTTTTTCTGCTGAATCGAACCTTTTTGTTATTTCTGATAACATTGTTTCTCGCATCGCTTTGATCCCATGACTTTCTTCAGCTGTGGACAAACTGGACATCAATACTTTCTTCAGAGTGGTCACGAGAGGAATGACGTCCGCTATTGATGATGAGTTGCTGCTGATATTTCTTGTGATATCTTCGAATGGTTGGAGTAGAGTAATGCATTTGTCCAGAGTTGAATTGTCTTGAAGTGTTAAAGGTCTGATCTTACCGGTTGCAGTGGCATACAAGCAGAGAGGTTCATTGATAGCTTTCATTCTGATCATCATTTGCAGAGTACTATTCCAACGAGTAGGAACGTCATGAATCACAGAAAGCAGTGGAGCATTTATTCTAGCCTGAATTTTCTTAAACTCTTCTGGGCCATGGTTGAATGATTGAAATGTGTCGCAATTGACCTACATTTTGAGATGACTTCAACGACTGCTTTCTGAGATGACAGAGAATTTTTGACAACAAGGTGCAATTGGTGACTGGCACAGTTGTTGTTGTTAACACCTGAAAGAAACAACGCTTTTTTCATATTAGCACCTGCATCCCTCATGACGCAGTGAACATCATCCGCGCACAGACTCCACTTCTCCAACAAATTGTCAAACACTTGGCTGAGATATTCCCCTGTGTGACGTTCAGAGAGGGGTTCAGCGCAGAGCACAAAACTCTGACGTCTGAATTCTTTGTCCACAGCGTGACTGGTCAGTGACAGCAACGAAACACCTGATTGTGTATCGGACCACTCATCGGTGGTGAAGGACAGTTTCGATGATTGTTTGAGGGAGCTGATATTGTCTCCAATTGTACTTCTGACAGAATCATACATTGTCTCACAAATTTTATCTCTGTAATACTTTCTTTGGCGCAGTGGATAACATGGCGCCGCTTCTTTCATGAGCCGCACAAAGCCAATATCTTCCACGTGAGAAAATGGAAGATCATCCATTACTAACATTTCTGCAATCTTATTGTCCATGCTCTTTGTTTTTGCGTTGTTCACATCCCACAATTTTGTCTTTTCAAGACACATTTCAAGAGTAGCTTGCTTCATCCTCGCAGCTGGTGTTGGAGATGCCTTCCTCTTCTTGCTACTTTCTTTCGCTTCTTCTTCGGTCTTACTCATATTCTTATACTCTGCAGGGTGTTTGCTGTTAAGATGATTACGCAATCCAGACGTCGTTCTTCCTTTTCGCGAATAATTGGCTTTACAAAGCTTACACTTAGCAATATCATTTGATACTAACTCAAAATAGTCCCAAACGGCACTGGAGGACGCCATCACAAAGCACCTGACACAATGAATTGGGGGAAATTGAAGGCGACACAGGGTTATAGACGGACACTTGCACGCACCCTCACTCAGCCAAGGCTCGTGGGTAACTGACTCGCCAGGCTCCCGCACACCGACCCCTCTCAGACAGCTACAGCTGCATCTGCCGCTAGTCAGGAAAAAAACGTCGCTCATACGCACACAGCGACACACTGCGGGAAACAGACGTGGCAGCATCCAACAGTTTCATTTTCGCACCAACCGTTTCTGCGACAATTATAATGAAAAAAAACTAATGCATTACTTATAGCACGAAATATTCGCATTCGCATATTCGCACATCTAAATGCGAATGCGAATGCGAATGCGAATGTTCAAAATGATGCGAATGCGAATATTCGGTCCACCTCTAATATATATATATATATATATACACTGACGTTAGAAATTGTAGAAAAACATGTCCCAAAGATACGACAAAGAGGAAAGAGAAGCAGGTTCGAAAGACAAAAGAGGGCATTGTTCCGAAAGAGAAAAAGAGTGACTGCAAAATTTAATAATTGTAAAGATAACATCAGAAAAATATTAAATGATAAACTACAAAGTATCGATGTCGTCATACAGGAACTAATCGAGAAGCATACAGAAAAAGAAGAAGATGACGCTATAGAAGCGATAAAGGCTAACTCAAAGTACTTCCATAATTTTGCAAAAAGAAAGTCAAAAAACCATGCGACTATCGGACCTTTAAAAAATGAGAACAGTGATTTATCTGATGATCTAACAGAAGTACCTGAAATATTAAAAGCTCAGTATGAATCATCTTTCAGTATCCCAAAAACTGACAAATTGATATGCGATAGAAACGAGTTCTTTGAAGAAGAACCACAAGGGGAAAGTATAACGGATTTCGACTTTACGACGGATGATATTACACAAGCCATAGGGAAACTAAAAACACACTTAGCGGCAGGACCGGATAAATGGAATGACACACTGATCAAAAAATGCAAGAATGCAATCGCTGAGCCCTATACTGGATATGGAGACGATCATTAGACACGGGAGAAATATTGGGCATCCTGAAGAGCGCGAACATAGTCCCAACATATAAAGGAGGAGATCGATCCGAGGCCAAACACTATAGGCCAGTGTCGCTTACATCTCATCTCACTAAAATATTTGAAAGAATAGTTAGACAGAAAATCTATGACTTTTTGGAAACTCAGAAAAAATTCAGTGATAACCAACACGTGTTTCGGTCAGGCAGATCATGCCTATCACAACTAATGGAACACTACAACAACATTATTGATTCACTTGAAAGTAATGAAAACTATGATGTACTATACACAGACTTTGCTAAAGCGTTCGACAAGTGTGACCACGGAATCATAATACATAAACTGAAATATATGGGAACAACAGGAAAAGTAGGGAAATGGATATATAATTTCCTTAGTGAGCGGAGGCAAGTCGTTACAGTACAAGGAGTATCTTCATCAGAATCAGAGGTCCTCAGCTCGGTACCACAAGGAACAGTATTAGCTCCACTACTCTTCATAATCATGCTAACTGACATAGATGAGGACGTTACCAGAGACAGCACAGTAACATCCTTTGCGGATGACACAAAGATCAGTAGAAAAATAAGAAACCCAGAAGACAGGATCTCTACAAACCGACATAAACAAAATCTACAAGTGGACGGAAGACAACAATATGAAGTTTAACACCGAGAAATTTCAGTTATTACGGTACGGAAAAAGAGAAGACCTAAAGTCCATGGAATATTATACCCCAAATGGACAGGAAATTCAGAGAAATTCCAGAGCAAAAGATTTAGGGGTTGTAATGACAGATGATGCGAAATTTGAAACACAAAATAAGATAGCAGTAAACAGAGCAAAGAGAATAACGGGTCAGATATTGAGAACCTTTAAACGAAGGGATAGGAATGTAATGATTCCTTTACTGAAAACCCTGATAATACCCAAATTGGAATACTGCTCGGTCCTAACATCCCCATATAAAAAAGAAGACATTAGACAGCTAGAGGGGATCCAAAGAAGCTTCACAGCCAAGATCAATGGGTGCAAAGAATTAAATTATTGGGAAAGGTTACGAGAACTAGACCTATATTCACTGGAAAGGAGGAGAGAGAGATACACCATTATTTACACTTGGAAAATAATGGAGAAACTAGTCCCTAATCTTACTCTGAATCCCATAACTCCCCAAACAACGGTGGAAAGTAGAAGCGGTAGACTGTGTCGTATTCCCAAATTGAAGGCGAGACAGGGGAACATCCTTAACCCTGAAAGAAAATAGTTTTGTAGTGAGAGGACCAAAACTGTTTAATCAGTTGCCCAAAGACCTAAGAAACACGAAGGGAGTTGCAATGGAAATCTTCAAAAGAAGACTAGACGCCTGGCTCAGAACAATCCCCGATGAGCCTGGCGTACCTGGCTATGTGAGGTGGAGAGCGCAAGAATCCAACTCACTACTTCATCAGGCCAACTCGAGAGGAGGGGCGACAAGCTTGACCTTCGCGAAATGAGAAATCATCGCGCGGAACCTTTGTAAGGTTGTAAGGTACAGTATGTATATATATATATATAAAGCCTCCTGGGAATAAGTGGATAAGCGACAAAAGTAAAACACGCTAAATGACAAAAGTAAACATTTCGTACAACTTTAACTGCGTTTTCTGACGTTTTTTACTTTTGTCGTTTAGCCACTTTTTCCTAGGGGGTCATATATATATATATATATATATATATATATATATATATATATAGAGAGAGAGAGAGAGAGAGAGAGAGAGTCTGGAACATTATCAATCTATGGCCATATATAATTTAATATTACTTGTGACCTTTTTTGTTTGACCCTCCCCCCCTTGAAGGGGTCATGAAAGACTTTCTTGTAAATTTGGTGAGAAATTCGTCCGAAAAATTACTCGAAGAGTGAAGAGCAGCATTTCAAAGTTTGATCTAAAATGTTGGTTGACTATTTCTTTATCTCTCAAAATAATTCACCAGTGTTGAGATGGAGATTATCTCGAAGGGGAATGTCCAGTATTATACATTCCTTTTTACGTTGAATATATTACCCATAGGTTTAATGTAATTATAATTCTGAAAAGTGAACAAACTCATCATTTGTCTTCCAGAGAGAACAGCACGATGCATTAGTATCCGCTTATACCTTACTTCGTCCATTTTCTCCTCAATTTCCATCAGAATTGTTCTTTCCAGTTGTCGAGATGCGCGGCACCAAACCTTTATAATGAACCAACTTCATACATTGTTTTATGTATACACCCTTGAATTCTCCTCTAAACGCGTTCTTAGTCTTAGATTCGAATCAAAGAATCACCCTGTATATCTGTAAAAAGGTAGAATAAAAAGTTCTGGGTTGGCTTCTTGCTGAGACATGCCTATAAATCAGTATTTACCAACGGGGTGCCTCGAAATTTGAAGATATGCAAATTTCAAATAAAGCAAACATTTATCACGTTCATACGGAAACTGTTATAAGCCCAGTTTGAAGTTATGTGGTGTTGGAGAGGAGGGGGGGGGGGAGGGAAGAGGGGGAATTGGATGTTAAGTAGTGGAAGACTAAAATCTTTCAGAGATGGCACTGGGGTGCTTTGAGACAAAAAAAAGGGGTAGGGGATCACAGCTATAAATCTTTGTGAGGACTAAGTCCTGGCATTAAAATATTTTAAAAACGTTATTAGTCTATGGCATAGACCAGTAAAATAAAAAAGTCCTGGTAATAGCATAAACTATTTTTTTTATATACAGGAAGGAACCCGCAAACACCCCCCACCCCAAAAAAAAGTTAAAGAAGAAAGCCAAAATCTGGACCAAAGGTTTTCGAGATGCCTGGATACTCCGCATTTGAAAAAAATTGGAGATCATAGACAGGGGGAAAGATGGATTGAGGAAGAGTGTTCCAGAGTTGACCGGTTGAGTAAATAAAAGAATGAAAATACCGCTTAAGAGGCTTTTTTAACTATACGAATCTGTTTAGAGACGTGCTATTCTGGATACGCAGAGTAACGTGTTTTCATCACTTGGTAGAAAATCCGCCACCCACCCCGAGTAACACACACTTTCTTTTTTGGCAGATAAAAACTTTGGTGCTGGTTAAGTGTGCGGTCTACCTACGATTGGTTAGGTTTAATCATGATATTTTCGTTAAAACTAACGAAAATATCATGACTAAACCTAACCAATCGTCAAGGGCGATTGACATTGGGATGTAAACAAGGAATTAGTAAACAAGATAAGAAGCTATAATTAAAAGGTAGACCGCCGAATCGTAGGTAGACCGCACACTTAATCAGCACCAAAACTTTCTACAGATTGAAGGTATTTCATGAATCTGATACATATATATAACAGTAAAGAACAGACATATATTATAATAATAATACATGACCAACTCCAAAATTTAGTCACCCTTCAAATTAGTAACTCGTACATGAACTTGCAACACGCACGAATACATCAGGAAGGTACGCACGCATCATCAGAATTTACTGATGTACATTTCCACGCGAAGTTTATGGATTTAGGATTATGTAGTACATAAAGAGTACGAGGTACTAACTCGGAATGGTTTTCACAGTCCTTGGACCTCAACATCATGGAGCGGCTGTAGAAATATATGAAGAAGATATTTCTAGGCAAGAAAGCCGAAGAATTTTACCGATTTGGAGGTATTTCGTCAATGAGAATGGCCACGGATACCAAAGGAACCAGTGAGGAAGAAAGGTCAAGGATAAAAGGAACGTCTGCTTCGAGTAATCACAGAGAAAAGAAATTTTATGAGTTATTGATTTGAAGGGTGACTGAATTTTTGGATTTTGGGTCTTCGGAAACAAATAATTTATCTATTTTTATACGATATCTATTTTTATATGATGTCCCCCCCCCCCGCCACTTTATATATATATATATTTTGCTATGACAATGATGGTAAGTTGACTTAACACTGACAACATTGATGCCGTGTTGATAGTGATCAAAAGGAGATTAATCAATGTTGGGTCAACACTGATTGTGGCAACACTGATAAAACTATGACAACATTCGTGAAACAAGATTGAAGCGAGTTTAAAATCATAAAGTTATGAATTTGCCTCGATGTGGCACAACTCCTTCAATGTTGATTTTTGAAGTCACTGTTCGAACTAATCAACATTAACCTAGTTTGATCAGTATGTAATTAAAGTTGATAAAATCACTTAAAATCAACACTTAAATTAATCACACTCTTAACCATGAAACAACTTTGATATTCAACATTAAAAACAAAAACTATCAATGTAATTTATCAATGTTAAATAATTTTTTGTGGGGAGTTACGTACTTTTTGAGGACGTATGTATTGTATGTGTGAATTTATGTACAGTTACAGCAAAAAGATCGCCAAGAAACCCGAAATTTCTAAAAAAAGAAAAAAAAAGAAATTACCAATCAGTAAAGATTGGGTTTTAGTTTTTAAAATTTGATTATTGTGATAATAAAATAATAAAGTATCCCTCCCACACACAAAAAAGGGGTTACCAATTACTTTTTTTTTTTTTTTTTTTTTTTTTTTTTTGTTAGCGATTTCAGGTTTCCAAACGAACTTTTATCCGAAGTTCGACGTAGCCTATTTATCTTTGACTTCATTTTCCCCTCGAATTCAATTTGAAATTAAGGGATATTTTTTTGGTTCAAAATTACAACAGACGGTCTTGCAACAATAATTAAGTTGCAATTAATTAAGATCCTATCGTGCATTTTTAATTACTAATTAAAACTAATTATGTTCTTTCACATTTTTGGTAATTCATTTCGCCAACGAAGGATTTCTCCACTAATTATTCTTATTTACCCCGGGCGTTTTATAATATTATATATATATATATTTATTTATTTATTTATTTATTACACACACACACGAGGGGCAATAGGAAACTAATGTCTCTTGTTGTATTTACGAACTGAAAAATAAGAGGCATTACCTTCATACCGACTCTTGTATGTTATGGAACAAGGAACTCTTCTGGGAAAATTAAATCCACTATAGTCGAATAAGTAATAATGATAAATGACAAATATTATATATTTTTTCTTTTTCATGATGGAAGCCCGAAGTGGGCAACGGGCTACTCACAAAGAGGCCCTAAAATATAACTTCCCTCACCAGATTTCCCTCAGCTGGTGAGAGAAAAAGAAAAACTATGGGTGAGGATATGTTATGGTTAGCCTGTCACTATCACATACTCGAAATTATGCTGGAAGCTGTGGTTGCCAAGTCATTACCACCACCATTCAGGTCCAGAAATTGCGATTTTTAAGCGATTCAGTTCAAAATTGCATAGTTTCAACAAGCAACATTATTGTTAGAAAATCTAGAAGAGGAAGAGCCATTGTTGTCCCAAGACGATATGATGACTAGGCTGAATGATGCAGCATTGCTTGTATATATTAAGTTAAGGTGTGTATATATCCATCTCATAATTGTAAGGTTGGTGAAAAATTCACTTAATTTAGAGCTAGCATTTTTGGGCTCTTGTGGTATCATTGTTTGGGTACTTTTGTGGCATCATTTTTTGGGGCACTGGCGCGTCCTTTTTTCTACTCGTTTGTTGAGTGCGGCACTTACAGGGCGTGGTCTTATAGAGAGTTCTCTTGCAATTCAGTTTGGTTGTTTAGATACAAGATTGTTGCATCGTGCATTGGTGCAGGTTGTTGTTGTTGTGAGGTTTAGAAAGAAGACCATAAATAGTGCCCCTTTTGTTTTTCTTAATTTTATGCTACTGAGGCCTAAAGTAGGCCCACATCGAGTCAGCAACCCTGAGGTAGGACCTAATAGGACCTCCAAGTCCGTAAGTTTGTTTTAGTCTAGCTTAACTTAGGCTATAAGTTAAAGTAGCCCCTCAGAGCTTGGCCGTTCAAGGCTCAGCTGGGATTCTGAACCCAATCAAAATAAATAAAATAATTATTTAACAGCTTTATCAGAGCCGGAAACAGGTGAAGATGTATCTGATATTAAAGCTGATATGATTGCATTTGCATCAAACCAACTTGATAAATACCAGCTCCGCGATGACTACAGTGAACTATTACAACTCTCAATCATTTTCGTGGGAAGAGAACGAAAATGTGGAATCTCGTTTAAAAGTCCAGCAGGGCTTCAATGAGCTGCAGTAGATGGATGACCAAAGTAATATATTCTTTGAAAATTTGGATGTTCAAATCCCAGTTTAAGATTACTCCTGAGGAAGAAAAAGGAATATGAGACATCTGCCTGTTTGCTGTTCGGCTGTATGTAAAAGCTTGGTTTACAGCTCCTGCACGATCTTTTGCTCCTCGTCAAAATCTAGAGCTATTAAAGAACCTTGATCTGTACAAAGAATGACAAGTCTATTTCATCTGTTGCTCTGAAAAAGATATTGGGTCATCTTTGGTACCTATCTGAGGAACTTGTTGCTTTCGCCTTCTTTGATGACGAAGTGCCTGCTGAAACAAAGAACAAAATGGTAATGGCTTTGCAAAACCCTGGGGAAACACATCCAGCAAAACGGGCTACTTTAAACCCTGAATCATTCAAGTAAAAGAACTACTGTAGAAGACTTTGTAACATCAAACACTCGAAGGTTCTTCGAAATTATAGGATTTGCATCAAATTTTTGAATGACAGAAAGATAAACTGTACAACAATGCAGAGAAATCTATCCACCAAATGAAAGTTGTTAATGATATAGTTGAAGGGGGAGTTAGATTGATGGATGAATACAACAAGCTCTTAACAAACAATGAAGAGCAGAAGCAATTTCTGTTACAAGTGGTTAAAAACCACAGGGCTGCTTATCCTGATAGAAAGAAAGAAACACTAATCAAGTAATAAATATGGCGAAATTCTAAACGCTACTTCTGTCAGTGGTTATAATAGGCCTACAGAGGAGCTTCCACTATAAACAAAGATAACGCCCCGCATACTGTACTTTAGGGGTGGTGTGGAAACCATATAAGATTGGCAGTAGAGCATAAGAGTGAAATCTATGCAAATTCATAAATTTTGACGGTCGGTAGCAACCCCTAAAACTTGAAATAATGATCTAAAAATTGAAAGAGATTGTTTCTTATGCAAAATGAACCAACACAAAAAATTTACATTAAAATTAAAAATTCCCCCACCCTCGATTAAGAATTAAAATTAAAACATTTGAAATAAATGAAGGCTTAAAATTTTAAATTTATCCCATTTCACATTTAAAATACAAACATAATATACGAGTAACCCAGCGGAAGAAGAGGATAAGCGACAAAATCGGCGAAATGCTTTTTCTGTTTGAAAAGATGTCTTATTTTCCTTTTATCACCTCCAATTGGCAGATATCCCATTTTGTGACTGGAAACAGTGTTTCGATCACCTTCTATCATCTGACTGATAACACTGTTTCCAGTCACAAAATAGGATATGCGCCAATTGGAGGCGAGAGGGGGAAGAATAAGATGTCTTTTTCAAACAGAAAACGCATTCCGCCGATTTTGTCGCTTATCCCCTTCTTCCGTGCGCTACTCATACGTTCTCTTAAATCGTTCCTATGAAATTTGATCAAGCTATAAGGCCAGCCGCACGCAGGATCATCTTGCGACTCACGACTGACGACTTGGGTCGTGACGACTCGAGTCGCGTGTATTTTACATTGACAGAATATAGGAGCCCGCACACTGCAGCGACCGCGACGCGATTCCCCAGAATCGCGTCGCGGTCGCTGCAGTGTGCGGGACTCACATTGTGTCAATATAGAATCACAGGCGACTCGAATCGTGAATCGTGAGTCGCAAGACGATCCTGCGTGCGACCGGCCTGAGTGTCTTCATTTAGAACTTAAATATTTGAGAAGTTTTTAAAGGGGGTTCCGTACAGAATTAATAGATTGCGCCATTTCAAAACATTTAACCCTAAAAGGACGACTGATACATATTGGTAACCCTTCAAATACACGCATTCATAACTTACCCCTACGAACAATTCCGGCGTTAAAGGGTTAAATAAGTTCCAGATTGAATAATAAAGTTAAATTTAGTCATAGTATAGCTCAAAATAAGAGAATTAATTCTATTTTTCTTTACCATGATCTGATAAGTGTGTTTTGAAGAAAAGATTACAAAATTGATTAATTTAAGTTTTATTCATAAATCAAAATTAATTTTATCTTTATTCTTAGTAAAAGAAGTAATTCATTCTTTATGTTTAAGGACAGTATTTCTGATATGCTTTGTTTATCGATCATTTATAAATACAGGGTGCCCCCGTAAGTCTGGAACCATAGGGCAAAATTATAAAAACGGCGATAAAAATGCCGAAGACACTTTCGGGGACTGTTTGTGAAATGAGCGAGGATGGTAGCGGCTGTGTCATCGTCGGTGGATGTCCTCGGAGGTCCACTGCGTGGTTTATCTCCTATGGATCCCGTTTCCCTGGACTTTGATACAAGTTTGCCGACACAGCTGTGTGTAATTATCGGCGCGCGGTGCCGATGCAATCTGTTAAATTCCTCAGCGACCTCCCTATGACTCCGATTTCCTACGAGCAGAATTACCTGGATACGTTCTTCCTTACTCAAAGACATCATGGGCACTTGCATAAACGGAAAAACATGAATTACTTATTTTACCCTATGGTTCCAAACTTATGGGACACCTTGTATACTTGTGGTGATTGTACATCATCGTATATTGGCATCACACCTTGCCAGTTACAGCTTAGAATCGATGAACATAGGGGTCGTAGTACTCTTACTGGGCGTTTACTTACCAGTCTCTCTCTATCTATCTACTGTACAGGGTATCCACAATGTCTTGCTGCTACCATACATTTCAAATGGGTCTAAAAGAAAACCAAAAATCAGTTTGTGGACACCTTGTAGTATCTCTTCCCATGCCTTTGAAAATAACCACCTAATAAAATCAAATAATTTTGCATTTTCACGAAGGGCGATAAATTTTATCGTCCATTATCGTCCATTATTGTCCATTAAATTCAGGAATAAGCTTGACTTAAACGATTCCAACACCCTTTCCATAATCTTAACAGTCTCCGATAGTTTTCAACCAATCAACTAAGAAGCGTCGGTACCAATTTCATTTCATCTTCTTCGTCTCTGTAAAGATGTCAGTCATAGTTAAGTTTAAAAAAAGATTTAATATTTGTATTCAGTTCTAAACCCGCTTTTATATTAATATTTTTAATTGTTTTAATTTTCATTTTTAATTGAGTTTTTTAATTTAAAATCTTAATGTAAATTTTTTTTCTGAACTTGTGTTTTTACTGGTTTTATTATATTTTAGTTCGTAATGGCTATTGTATGGTTTTTTTCCTATTTTAACATTGAGGATGGGGTTAGTTTAACGCTGAAGGCTCTGAAAATAATAAATGCAATATATATATATATATATATATATATATATATATATATATTGTGTGTGTGTGTGTATATATATGTGTGTGTGTGTGTGTGTGTGTGTAGTCAACGGTACCAAATTATTATAATTTAATTTAATTTAATTTAATTTAATTTAACCTAACCTAACCTAACCTAACCTAACCTAACAACTTTGTAACTATTTTCTTATTTACATCTGATGACATCACGAGCAGACGAATTTTCTAACGAGCAAAAAATTTATTTTTACTCGTAAAACACATTAAAGGGTGTAAGTAGATTTTACACCAGCTATAACACTTCAGTTTCGTATCCACTTTATAGCCACCCTGTACTCCATTTATACCCACTTTATACTCCTTTTATATCCACTTTATATCCCTTTCATGTCCGTTCCCTTGATCGGGTTATGTAAAATTACTTGTAGGCTTTCTCCATGTTTTTGCTACGCAAAGGGTTACGACGTTGTGGGCAGTGTCGTAACACCGTTTCCCGTCAATCAGCGAAGTTGAGCGACAATGGGTCTGGAGAGTAGTTGGATGGGAAACCGTCGATATGTTGTAGGGCCGATGGTTCAGATCTAACGTAAGGCTGTAGTAGGTCCCTTCTGTCACATGACCTCTGCCGTTACGAAGGAGGTTAAACGACCCCCAACGACACCATCCTTCCCTCGATATCCCTTTGGTATTCCTTGGATATACTGTATATGTTTCAAGTATTTTTGTAAGTGGCAATTATAACCAGAGTGTCCAGTCTTCACCCGAGCTCAAAAAGTAATTCGCTGCAGTTACAGTTATAGGCCTATTAAAGTAACGAGTTAAAAGTTACTCTACTAAGAAACGTAACTCGGTTAAACTGCGGTTACGAATAAAAAGTAACAGAGTTATTTTCAACTAAGTTACTTCAAGATCTCTTATGAGCGCTTCAAGGTTTGGAATTTCCACAAGGTCAAAACTTAACATCTGCTTTCAGGTTTTAGGATTTAGATCTTAAAAGGACAGTGCATGCGGGAGTTACCTCATGAAAAAATATACTCGAAAGTCTTCGAGGACAAAAGTCTGGAGAGATCATCGCAGTTAATACAGGGTATGTATAAAGTAACATAAGTGAAGACACAAATCTGATCTGAACTGGTTTAAACTAGTTTCGACACCTCTTATAAACCTTACTATCGACTATACAGTTGTTATAAAGTACATGTAATAAATAATACTTGTCCATGTCCACTCACGTTAATATAATTCAAATCGGATTTGCCTCTTCACTTACGTTACTTTATACACACCCGGTACAAGGAAAACCTTACAACAAACTCATCCCCTAACCGGGTACTAGAGGGTACTCTTACTAAATTATACTCTCTTCGATGTGTTATTAACACAGATTAATAAGGAGAAAGTTCACTCCTATAATAACTAATTTGCTTAGTAACCACCTGTTGCTAAGGACTTTTCTGAAAAATTATTAAGTTATTTGCAATGAATCTTTAGTCATGGGTACAAGCATTTTACAAATATCACAAATACTATTTGTGCATCACTTAAAGTTCAATAATTTCTTAGAAATGTCCCTAACAACGCCTGTTTGCTAGGCAAAACCTAATCCTATTCAATGGTGTATCTGGATATTGTGCTACAATTTGTGGTGATAGTGATGTAAATGGACTTATTTCAAAATAATATAATGACGTCACACTTTAATTAATGACTGTCCTGTGAAAAGTCCTTTAAACAAGACTAACAACATTATTTAATTGAATTTCGCTAAAATTATGTTGAAATTCTATGCATAAAAAGTTCACTTTTGTAGACAAAACGAAACACCACTTAAAATGAGGACATACCATATAGTTTAATAAAGGAGCACCACCTGAAGATCAGGGCCCCCATGTATTCTTGTTTTTTGCTTTACACTACCAAATAGAATAATAAATTGAATGCCCGGTTAGGTCAACTGTACGCCCTTGACGATTGGTTAGGTTAAGTCGTGATATTTTCGTTAGTTTTAACGAAGATATCATTTGGTAATTGAGGCCTGGGGGCCCTGATTTTCAAGTGATTCTAACAAACTAATGAAGGCCTATTAATGTATACATATGTTACAGCCAATGCGTGAAACCTGTCATTTCATGTAATTCGCTTAAGTGATTTATTAATGTCTTCGTGAGGATTATATGTTAAGTTAGAGATAGTTAGGTTAGATTAGGTTGGTTAGGTTAGGTAATACGCATTGCTAACCTAACCTATGTTTAAGGGTCACAGGCATTATGCAAAATGTCTAAAATTTTTAGGCATTAGGTGAAATGACTGTGTGTGAAACCACACACACACACACACAATATATATATATATATATATATATATATATATATATATATGCTGCAAACCCACAAGGAAAAAGAAAAACGATTCCAAGGACTTGCGTGTATTCAGAGCTACACCTCGTCAGGGAATGAAGAGAGAAGGCAAGATGCCCATAAATATATACAACGTAGCGAAAACCAAATAAAAGCAATTAGCACATACTTAACAAGAGTTAATGAGAGGCAAAAGGAATTTTAACAAGATATTGTCAATTTTATGCATTTCCGCACTGTTATTGAAATTGTTTTAAAATGAATAAATGCACATTCTAGAATATTTCTTTCTATTATATCTCTGTTTTTAACAAGCGCTTTAGAACTATCCCACTTGATGCTATGATTACATCTATACATATGGTTAAACAAAGCATTGGAATTATTAGCTGTTCTACACGCATATTTATGCTGTTTTACCCTAATATCTAACGTTTTACCCGTTTGGCCTATATATCATATATACTGAGTTACATTGTGTACATCCAATCGAATACACACAACCAACAACATTTTCCGGGCTATTCTTTATTAGGCGTGATTAACAGTATTATTATACTTAAAGACTACATTGATGCCAATTGCTTTAAGTAAAGTAGGGAGATATTGAAAATTAACATGGTAAGGTAGGCTAAGGATATTTTTACGCTGAAATTCCTTTACAATTATATTATTATAATACCTATTCTTGGCTTTCCTAAGACAGTTATCTAAAAATGAAATAGGATAACAATTTAGTACCAATATTCATGATATTGCATAACTCGGAATCTAAAAATTCAGGACTGACAACTCTCAATGCTCTAAGAAACATAGCAGAGAAAATAGAGGATTTAATCGAGGGACTGTCTTAGGAAAGCCAAGAATAGGTATTATAATAATGTAATTGTAAAGGAATTTGAGCGTAAAAATATCCTTAGCCTACCTTACCATGTTAATTTTCAATATCTTCAGACTTTACTTAAAGCAATTGGCATCAATGTAGTCTTTAAGTATAATAATACTGTTAAGTCACGCCTAATAAAGAATAGCCCGGATAATGTTGTTGGTTGTGTGTATTCGATCGGATGTACACAATGTAACTCAGTATATACAGGGTGTCCCAGAATTAACTATCTATTTCAATGAAATCGGACAAATTTAATAAAAACTGACATAATTTTGTGTTTATTACTACATTATGATACAAAAACAAATAGATTTATGAATCATAAGTCAAAACTTTATTGAGAAGTTTCAACATGTGCACCGTCTGTATCTCTGCAAATTTCAAATCTATCCTCAGCGCTGCGAAACACATTTTGAAGCATTTCAGGTGTTATCTCCCGCACTGCCAACTGGATGCGTTCTGTAAGTTCAGCTAAACTATTGATCTTTTGGCGATAAACCTTTGTTTTTATGAAACCCCATGCAAAGAAATCCAGGGGTGTCAAATCCGGAGAACGCGGAGGCCAAGGTCGAGGTCCTCCACGTCCAATCCACCGATTCGGAAGGCGTCTGTTGAGGTATTCTCGAACAATTAGAGCATAATGACATGGTGCTCCATCTTGTTGAAACACAACATTATCAAGAATGCCATCATCAAGAAGCTGTGGTTCGAGAAACTGCTGAAGCATATCAAGGTAGACGGTACCTGTTACAGTTGCTCCGCAAAGAAGAATGGGCCATAAATTTTGGATTTGGTCATTCCAAGCCACACGTTACCTTTTGGAGAGTCTCTTTGCCATTCTAAAAAAAAACTATGAAAAACTATGAAAAAATTATGAAAATAAAATTATGAAAAAAATTTAGAAATTTATACATTTTTAACACATATTAAACATAAACATAAATAAAAGTGTGTTTTAAAAAAATTTGTCCGATTTCATTGAAATAGATAGTTAATTCTGGGACACCCTGTATAGGCCAAACGGGTAAAACGTTAGATATTAGGGTAAAACAGCATAAATATGCGTGTAGAACAGCTAATAATTCCAATGCTTTGTTTAACCATATGTATAGATGTAATCATAGCATCAAGTGGGATAGTTCTAAAGCGCTTGTTGAAAACAGAGATATAATAGAAAGAAATATTCTAGAATGTGCATTTATTCATTTTAAAAACAATTTCAATAACAGTGTGGGAATGTATAAAATTGACAATATTTTGTTAAAATTCCTTTTGCCTCTCATTAACTCTTGTTAAGTATGTGCTAATTGCTTTGGTTTTCGCTACGTTGTATATATTTATGGGTTTTTTGACTTCTCTCTTCATTCCCTGACGAGGTGTAGCTCTGAATACACGAAAGGTCTTGGAATCGTTTTTCTTTTTCCTTGTGGATTTGCAGCATTCATTCATTTCACGTGTTTAATTGTGAAATTCATCCCATATATATTATTCCGTCGCTCTCTTGGTGATGTTATTATTATTAATCACCCAACCAAAACCCACACTTCAGCCAAACCAACCAGTCAGTCAAACTATCAGCTAACCCACTACACCCAACCAACCAACCAACCAACCAGTTACCAGCCTCCACCCACCAAACGACCAACCAACCATCTTTTTCTGACGACTCAAAAATTAATCATTTCTCGATGGAGAATTTTTGCTGATCGGATAATGTTCAATTTCCCAAATTAATTATTAATCCAATTAATTGATGCCACGTGCTTTAACAGCCTGACAATGTCTCTCTCAGGTACACACACACACACGTTTCTACTCTAGAAACAGCGACATTTTTACATATTGAATTCTGTATTGCGACATTTACCCAATCTAAAAAACTAATAAATTTGACCAACTTAACCTAACCTAACCTAGCGTAACCTAACCTAAATTTAATTATAACCCGTTTGCATGATAAAAGATAGCAATTATAAAGATAAACCACCGCGACACTGCTAATGTCGTGATACACACGTTCGTATCGGGATGGGTTCTGTGTGTATCCTAAAGATTGCCGCGATTCCGTATAGGTAAGTGAAGACCACACAGTTTACAAACTAACACGGGCTACGTCGTAGCCAATGTCGTAACACGCTTCCCGTTGATCAGCGAAGTTAAGCGACATTGGGTCTGGGTAGTAGTTGGATGGGACCGCCCTCCATGTCCAGATTATGTAGCGACCCGTGCGTGGTTCAGATCCCACGTAAAGCTGTAGGTCCCCTCCGTCATATGACCTTAGATGTTGCGAAGGAGGTTAAACAACCCCAAATCATTGTAACCAGTACAAACTAACAATGAATCCAAGATCCACTCTTGGTTAGATCAGCAATGACTTACGTATAAATTCAATTCATTTACAGTGAATAGAATTTTGCATGCAAGAGTCAAACATCTTGAAAATATGATTGTAAGCACGGTAAGTGCTTTTTCGTGTGAACTAATGACTTTCCTATTGATTGGAACGGTCCGAAATGTTTCTGCATAAAAATATTCAAACTGAAGAAAGGAACTAATGAGGTATATATTGACTGAGTCATTCATTCCTTGGGTTATTTCTGGAACTTAACATCTGGGTCATTTCGTGCCCAAGAACGCAAGTGTGAGAACTGGTAAGGGCCGCCGAGAGTGATTACACAGGTCAACAAAAAAAAAATTTTTTTTCGTTGCCAAGGAAATTCGTACGAATTTAGGGTATTTTGGGGTTGCTGAATTCCAAAATGAAAGTAGTTTTTCCGATTTGGCTCTAGTTCTTGAGATAATGAATACACTCAATTAATAGGAAACGTAACCATAACGCGTGCATATGGGAAACTACCGGAACATTCTAGATGGTGAGACCGAATAAAATGCCATTATGTATTTCATGTGTTTACTTTTGTATGATTTGAGACAATTTCAATGCGATTTGTAAGTAGGCTCCGCCTGAACATTAAATTTTTTGCATTTTTACGTGTTTCAATGGGGTACCAATTATCTCATAAATTAGAGCCAATCTAGCAAAACCGATGTCATATTCGGAATCAGCACCACAAAGTTACTCCAAAATCACTCTAATATGATTGGCAATAAAATGAGTGTTGACCAGTGTTATCGGTGAAGAATGGTGATGATGATGAGATTTTAATCATGGGTCTCGGAGATGCTGGAAGGATGGGAGTATGTAGTGAAGTGATTAGGTGTAGACAAGCGGTAGCTCGCTATCGCCCTCCGTGCAGGTAGCAGTATATGTCACAGGTTGTAGATTTAAAATTATATTATATGAGGCCCTCATAGGAAGGAGTGGCTAAGCTACAAAATTAAAAAAAACGCCATTACCACCATTACCCTCACTCCCCCATTACCCCACACACAAAAGTAAAAAACGCCGTTACCCCCACTCCCACTCCCCCAATTACCCCACCCCCTCCCCCACTACCCCCGGGAGGGTAGCACTATGGCTAAGAGAGAGAGTTAAGAGAGAGTTGAATGATTGGTCCAATGTTAATGTTGGGGGTATGACAGGACTGTGGTCCTGGTTAGTCAAGGTTTACAAATATTGTGTAAGATGAATACGAGAATGATAGAGAGAGGAGTAAATCAGAATTTGGAAGAGAATGAGTGGCAGCTGTCGCATTTGATGCATGCTGATGACAAGGTGCTTCTGAGCGAGTTACAGAATTAATTGAGGAGAGCAGTGACAAGTTCATTAGCGTATGTGAAAGGACATTATTGAAAATGAATGTAAATAAAAGGTTCTTGGCGTTGAAAGAAAAGGAGAGTCAGCATGTAATGTTGTGGGGAATGGAGAAAATTTAGAGAATGTGAAAGAATTTAAGTATTTGGGGTGTTTTGCTTAACAAAATGAGTAAAAACTACATTGAATGTTGAAAGTACTTGAAATTACTGTGAAGCAGGGAGCGATAAAAGCCTAAGTGGGAAGGAAATTATTGAATGTAGCTAACAGCAGGAGGTTTACATGAAAGTGTATTGGTGCTAGCATTGATATAGAAGCGAGAGCAATTGGGACAAATAATTTAAGAAGTATGATTGGTGTAAAACGTATCGAATGTACGGAAAATGAGGATGTTCAGTGAAGGTGTGAAAAAGTTATTGGAAGTGAGAATAGAGGAGAATATTACGTTATGGCCATGTGGAGGGAATGGAACAGTAATAGAATTGTGAAAAAGGTGTATAATAGCGAGTGTGTAGGTGTGAGAAGTAAAAGATGGAAGGATATTGACAAAGAACAAAGAGGAATAAAAATAGTTTGCGAGGTGCGTAAATAGAGACGACGTTGTTGGTTTCAACTCACGTACTATCAGAGATATACCCCTAACCTCGTCATGAAAGGTAATACTAGATCTCCGGGTTTGGGGGCGGGCCCCTTTTTCCCAGTGATGATATCCCTTTGTATCTTTAGTACGAATATATTGAGTCCTGGAGTTCAAGCGTCGTGCCCATCCTCGTGAAAACTGGGAAATGAGATCTTAGATAACGTCTGAATGTACATAAAACAAAAAATTATGAAGGATCCAACACTAAATGACGTCGGATCGTTCTTAACCCATTAGTGTCCATTGGTAGCATTTCCTACCGACAATTTTGGCGGTAGGAAATTCTACCAATGTGCACTAATGGGTTAATGGACTGATCTCAATCTTCTAATCTCGTTCCACGAAATTTTAATTCGGAAAGTGCCCAAAAAATTGAGTTAGTCTTGTTAAAAAAGGACAAAAGAAATTTGATTATTTAGTCAGGTCACCTCCTCCCCATACGCACTCTGACCCACGGAGGTAAACTGTGGTATAAAATCTTTCAGAAGTTTTTAGCTATACTTTAATATATATATATATATATATATATATATATATGAAAAATTATTTCACGAAAGTGACACTATTCATCATATATATATATATATATATATTATATATATATATATACACACACACACACACGCTACAAGTTTAGGCCATAATTTAAGTTTTATTATATGAACTCCAAGGATCGTCGAAATTCTTAGATGAAAGAAAGCCCACTAAAACCAAATATATTTCGTGCCGTAACAGTCTTTCACAACAGCGTCATCTGTCTGTTGGAGTTTCATTAAAAAGTTACCACGAGGTTTATCACCTTGAGAGAGAGAGAGAGAGAGAGAGAGAGAGAGAGAGAGAATCATATTCGACATGTTCTGCGATAGATTATGCCTAAAATATACAATAACTGAAAGAAAGATCATTCAAAATGGCGCAGATAAGCTGGTAGAAAAACCAGACAGATATGATGGTAAAATTTAGTATAGATAAGTGCTCAAAGTTACGCACTTTGAACAAACCAAGAAAAAAAATGATGAACACAACGAGATTATTGAGCAAAATAAACGCTGAAAAGGCTTTCATGGTAGTTATATAATTAATCAACAAAGATTTAATGTCAAAACAAGGCATCAAATCCTTTTCATTGGTAATATTTACGTCCGTTCACCTACTGTATATAGCAGACTTTAACCTTTATAGGTCATTAGTTTAATCGGAGTATTAGAGAACAAAGTACCGTTCTGGTCTCCTAACCTCGTGGAAGTCCCCATTCAGTTTTATTCACATTCCTGATCTGAAATTGGGAAAACTATGGCTGGGAGGGAGAATGAGCGAACTGGAAGAGACACTCGCATTTCCATTCGCGGTAAATGCGCGAAATGAGAATGATCAATACATCCTAACTTAACCTAGAATTAGCCTAACCTGTCCTTAACCTAACCTGGACCAAAGTGGGGAACCCGTGGATGTTAATGAGAATGAGACAAACTGGGAATGCATCAATTTGAGGATTGCCTCCTTTCAGATATTTACTCAAGGATTTCTCATTCTTGGACCAAAAGTGAAATGGAAACGACGCTAAGCGGTAAGAGACTGAATACATAGTAGCAGTGGAGTTGAACCAGGGGTACGCGAGGGAATCTTAGGGGGTATACGACGGGCTCCTGAAAATATAACCCTTTTAACAAACGGCCACGAATCACACGATCGTCAAGAAAGTAAAACTCGTCTATGCCTCTCGAAAATCCAGAAAATTCCTTGAAAGAGTTCAAGGGGGACAGAAGAAGAAAAAGGTTCAGAACCGCTGACAGAGGAAGGTTAAAGAGCGTCTGAAGACAATCGTAAGACAAAACTGAAAGACATTCAAGGACAAAGTCTACAGACAAAAGCATTTCAGAATTTAATATATACGAGTGTGCGTGTATATATATATATAGTATACATATACTGTATACAGTATATACATCTTCAAAAGAAGACTAGACGCCTGGCTTAGAACAATCCCCGATGAGCCGGGCGTACCTGGCTATGCGAGTGGAGAGTACAAGAAACCAACTCACTACTTCACCAGGCCAACTGGAGAGGAGGGGCGACAAGCTTGACCTTCGTGAAATGAGGAATCATCGCGCGGAACAGTTGAAAGGTGTGTGTGTGTGTGTGTGTGTGTGTGTATATATATATACACACACACACACACCTTTGGTTAGCTTCCGCCCGAATTGTTCATTCTGACGAAGGTCAAGCTTTTCACTCCACCTTAGACCTACAGTTTAACGTGGATTCCGAACCACGCCCCATCAGCAGCCCAGCGTCTTAACCACTAGGCCACCTAGGGTACCCATTTATCTACCAATCACTTTTTTTTTATTGTGTGGAAGGATGAACAGCTGGGTTTTGCTGCGCACCGGCTGCCGTCGGGTCTCGAACCCGGGGCCGATGGATTCGTAGTCAGCGACGCTAACCACTACACACACACGAGTATGTAATATATTTGTACAAATTCTAAACACTCCAGGCTGGTGAATTAAACTAACTTGGGTAACCGAAATAGCTCCTGTGCCCGGTTAGGTTATTTGGAATTTACACTACTATATATAAATAAATCTATACAGCTTAGAAGTATATTAAAGAGGTCACCTCACTCACGAGCAAATTAAATTGAGTACTATGTAACAGCTCAATATTGTGTTTTTGATGGGGTTCTTTAACCCCCCTTTACAGCCCCTAAAGTCATATGACGAAGGGGACCTACAGCTTTAAGTAGGATACGAACCACGGGTCGCTACATCATCTAAACGCAGAGAACGGAACCCCCATCCAACTATCACTCAGATCCAATGTCTCTTAACTTCGCTGATCGAACGGGAAGCGGTGTATTGGTCGGTTGTCAAGATATAACTTAGTGGAGTAGCTATAAACTTCACATTTTATGTAGGAAGGAGGGGCTAAGAGCGAGCGCCCGCAAAAATGGCCCCTCCGCAGAAGATGGAGAGAGCCAAAAACATGATTATGTAGTGCGTAAGATGCATGTATGTGTATTGATGAATAGAGGAAAAAGCGCGTGTTTGAGAGCATGATAGACTGCTCACAAGGTAAATGAGACACGGAAAAAGATCAGCTAAGGAGAACAGTGACGGGAGAAACGGGAGTTCCAGCATTCCGCGTCTCCTACTACCTAACATCCACCCCGGAGTACTTCCCTGGTCGATTGTCGTCTACAATCTCCTCCTTTGACAATCCCTACCATCTCCTTTTCACCCTCCTATAACGATAAATACATAGTGAAAAGGGTTAACTGGTATTATTATTATAATAATAATAATAATAAATGATAATAAACTCCAATAGAATTTAAAAAAATTATATATATATATATTAGTGATGTAGGTCACATCCGCATCCGCATCCGCGGAACATCCGCACATTTTCTCGCATCTGCATCCGCACTTTGGACTGCGGATGTCGTGCGGATGTGGACCGTTGAGATAAAACGTCATTAATAAGCGGAAATTATCAAATTCTACTGTAATAATAGAACTAGTTCATTGTGCGCAAAAGTGATGCAAGCGACAAGACGAGAGCTGTTCTTGTATGAAGTTACTCTCTTGCAACCTACTTAGATCCACGTTACAAAGCTAAGTTATTTTCACCTAGTACATTAGAACGAGTTAAATCATCACTTGGCAAAGCAGTTGAAGAGCTTCAATCTCTTGAATCTGTCGCTTCGCCACCCACCAAAAGAATAAAAGTTTCAGTGACAGAACCAACACCTTCAACAAGCAAATCTATCACAGAATCTGTCTCTCAGTTTCTTGAGTCAAGCAGCAATGACGAGACCTACGCGATGTCAAAAGATGTAGTAAAAATGATCGAGAGCTATCACCAAGAAAAACGCCTGGCTGCATGTGACAATCCTATTAGTTGGTGGAAAAATACGCAGAATATCTATCCATACTTGAGTAAACTTGCAAGGAAACATTTAGCCTGTCCTCCAACAAACGTACCAAGCGAGAGATTATTTAGCAGTGCTGGATTAATATATGATAAGAGAAACAGACTGGCAGCAGAAAAGGCAGAAAAATTAATGTTCCTTAAGGATAACCTTCCTATAATTAAGTTTGAACATTAAACGATGAACATCTTAGTTTACTTTATTTTAATTACTCATTTATAAATATGCCTAATAAAACTTTAAACTTAATATAAATAGTTATCAAGCTAATTAAAGATCTCTTTCTATAAGGGTGGAGGTTGGGGAAAGAGGTCGGTGGGATGCATTTGAGTTGGGTTCACGTCCCGCATCCTGGTAACACAATTATGGTTTCTAATTGTGGCTGAAACTCAACAAAATATAACGAATTTATTTGCAGACGAATTCACTAATTGATTTCTATATTAGTTAGATGCTTGATATTATTTTATATGTTCAGAGAAAAGTACAGCAATTATTGTACAATTAATCAATTATACTACATTATAGCTACAGCTCTCTCTATATAATAACTTATTATATACGTTAAACACAACAAATCTCGAATATATCCTAAAAAATAACGAAAATGTAGACATCCGCATCCGCATCCGCAGATGTTGAAATCAAACATCCTCATCCACATCCGCGGATGTGAAAAAAATTACATCCGCTACATCACTAATATATATATATATATATACATATATATATATATATATATATCGGGTGGCCACAAAAAAACTTTACTTAATTCAAAGTTTAATAACTGCAACAATTCAAAACTTATGCGATTGAGCTTTGACACACATTAACAGATGGTTATAATCTATAATTGCTGGAATTTTCAAATATGTAAGTTCTATAGTTTTGTTACAGTGAACAATTTAAAAGCATATGTCTAAAAATAGCATGCCGAAGAAAATGAATTTGAACTTAACAAAATTTACTTAAACAAATGGTCAATGTGACCACCTCCCTGTTGGTAAACTGCCCTCAATCGCTTCTTCACGAGGAGATGCACTTTCGAACCTCATCTAAGGTGGTATCCTCCCATGCTCTACTGATTTTCTCCTTAAGTTCATCTTCGGTGAATTTGTCTTTCTGGCTGCCGTAAACCTTCACCATGAGGGGATCCCATACTGAAAAGTCCATCGGATTACAGTCGGGAGACTGAGGCGGCCATTCATCCTTTTTGATGAAATTAGGGGTCTCTTGCTCTAGATGATTTTGGGTCGCTCGGCTTGTATGGGCGGGTGCCCCATCTTGCTGGAAAATGTAGGCCTCATCAGGATACAGCTGACGACAATCAGGAAGTAACCCATTATCTAACAGGTTGATGTAGCGCTCAGACTTAACTTTAGTTTCGTTTGTGGCAATAAAATGAATTCGTGTTTTCCCCTTCCATGAAATTCCCGCCGATACCATTACTTTTCTGCTGAATCGTGAGGTTTCATGATAAAGCCTGGAGGGAGGAATGTCCTTT
Organism: Bathynomus jamesi; assembly: GCA_023014485.1. Classification (NCBI taxonomy): domain Eukaryota; kingdom Metazoa; phylum Arthropoda; class Malacostraca; order Isopoda; family Cirolanidae; genus Bathynomus; species Bathynomus jamesi. The sequence goes on from JAJOZX010010910.1 coordinate 118,743, forward strand.
TTCCTTGAACCATAAACCCTGTCATTTTGCCTGTTTTTGGCCACCTCCAACGTGAAATCCTTTTCGTCTGTAAACACAACTTTTTGCACGTCTTCAGCTGAGTAGCGTTCATATAGGGATTTACAGCGGGTCTTTCTACGCTGTCTTACATTCTGATCACGCCGAGAAACTCGAATTCTCTTGTAGGCCTTCAATTTCAAACGTTTTACAATCCCTTGTACAGAGGAGCGAGAAATCCCAAGGTCGTACGCAATCTGTCTCTGGGAGCGATGAGTTCCTGGTGTATTCTCCTGGGATTGAATCAGTTCCTCCACGACAGCCTTATTTTCTTCTGTTGAAACACTTTTGGGCCTGCCGCTGCCGGGTTTTCTAGCTGTTGATCCAGTATCCTTTATCTTTTTTTAAGTTATAAACACTTTGACGAGTCCAGTCTTTGAGGGGAATTCTCGGACAATCCTATTTCCATTCCAACCTTTTTCCTTGACACATGCTTCTATGATGGCTTTATCACTTTTACTTAACGTCATGCTGGCGGGGTTTTAGCGGAAAAATAAAAAAGCAAATTCACATTAGGTTTAGCCTACGCCAGCGCGCGTGTCATACTACGCTACATTAGGTTTAGCCTACGCTAGCGCACGTACGTGTCAGATGCACACCAGGCATGCTATTTTTAGACATATGCTTTTAAATTGTTCACTGTAACAAAACTATAGAACCTACATATTTGAAAATTCCAGCAATTATAGATTATATGCATATGTTAATGTGTGCAAAATCTCAATCGCATAAGTTTTGAATTGTTGCAGTTATTAAACTTTCAATTAAGTAAAGTTTTTTTGTGGCCACCCGATATATATATTTTATACTGAAGCAAAATATAGAAACCGTTTTACCAAAAAATAAAAAAAAAATTGATTTTTTAAAAAATTTCTACGTTTTTAACCTCATCCGAAATTCTAAAAGATTTTTTAAGTTTTGAAACAGGAATAGATTCGTTTTTACAACCGGAAATTAAAATGAAACCGGAAGTTCAAGAAACAAAGAATGTTTGAAACAACTTTTACAAAATGGGCACCTACCCACCCCCAATATATATGTATGAAAGAGAGGGGCTACGTCGTGGCCAATGTTGTAACACCGCTTCCCGGAGATCAGCGAGGTTAAGCGACATTGGGTCTGGGTAGTAGTTGGATGGGAGACCGTCCTCCGTGTCCAGATTATGTAGCTACCCGTGGTTCGGATCCCACGTAAAGCTGTAGGTCCCCTCCATCATACGACCTTAGATGTTGCGAAGGAGGTTAAACAACCCCAATAAAAAAAATGAAAGAAGTAAACTGTATAAAAGAGAGGACTTCATCGAAAGCCTACTACAGAGTCTTATGTCATTCATGAGGTGTCATACAAAATGAAATCTACAACTATTTACTACGTACCAACGACTTATGTTGTGATCAGTAATGGAAAGTTATATTGTCGTGATTTTCTTTTATTTGGAAAATATGATGGTAAAAGTAGGAGCCATTTCAAACTGACATCTAACATCATTGAATTACATGAAGCACATTGGTGAACAACTTCGTCACAAACAATTGAACACATTATGACAGACTGTACCGCTCTAGCACAACAACGAACACAACACAACATCACTAGTGCGCTGAACTTCTGGTCCACTCCGAAGAGGGCGATCGGTTACCTGCGTGCCGCCGGCTTGCTCGATCAGGATGGGCTGATCGGCTAAACAACAACAACAACTTCGTCAATGGGATTTGCAATTTGTATATCTCGCTTCAGAGGGCGCTGCGAATCAGTTTTTGTATAAATTTTTATCATTGAAATGAAACTCCATGATAAGACTCCCTAGTAGGCTTTGGTTCGTCTCCGACAAGACTGGGCCTCGTCCCCACGACTACGTTATATCATAGCCTAATATAATAATAAGTCACCTCATGAGTCCCGATTTCATTTATAAAAAAATTCATACTAAAATTAGTTCGTAGCGCCCCCTATGTGAATATTCTGAATTACAAAACTGAGAATTTTAGCCATGAAATTTCATATATAATAACTAGTTAAGCAGAGCCAATGGGAAAATCAGAAGCCGAATCGTTGCTATGAAATTGGTAACCATAAGGAAATTAATGACGTCATAGTTCTTTCGTACTTAAGCGGCAGCCATCATCTATTGTAACTTTTATTATTCTTCTTCTTATTATTTTTCACAGTAATAAAGTAGTTTTATTTCACTTAACTAAAGTAATTTTCATCGAGTCTATTCAGTAAACAGCCGTTACGTCATCACGGTCCCCGGTTTCTTAGAGACGGTAATTATAATGAACTTGTTCTACCATTATGCACTGTTTCATCCTAATTGAAAATCCTACAAATTTCCCATTTTCTTTACATAATAGTAATTTGTACAGTGTGTCCATAAATTATCTTTACAAATTCAACTTAAATTGAATTTGTAAACGATTTATGAGCACCCTGTATTTTCATTTTTAAAAATGTCGCTGTTTATACGTCTCGTCGACCATATGGATATGATAAACAGTTTGGAGGGCCAGAAATTGGCACAACGATCAGACCAATTAATGAATTATTATTATCAACACTAACGGGAGTCGAACCCCCGACCTTGATGTCTTTACTTTACTTTTACGTAAGAAAATAATATTACAACAACACTGGGTATAAATTATTCTTTTTCAGTTCAGTTTTGACTATGTCATTTTATCACGTGAAGGGATTCGACGGAGGACATTGTAGACACCAGTCGACCAGGGAAGTACTCCGGGGTGAGGGTAGGACGTTTGGCAGGAGACAGGGAGTGCTGGAATTCCCGTTTCTCCTGTCACTGTCCTCCTTAGCTGATCTTTTTCCGTATCTCACCTATTCTGTGAGCAGTCCAGTATGCTCTCAAACACACACACACACACATATATATATATATATATATTACGATAGAAATGGTAAATTCTATATTGATGTCAACAGAATAACGGTTTCCTATGAATAAATGGGAAAATTGGAATAAAGAAAAGCGAGGAAAAAAAAAATTTGTCGCTTCATCTTTTACATGGGAAAATATACATAAAAAGTCTATCGATAACCTACTTTTCTTCAATGGCTCTTTTCATCGCAGCTTGTACCTCATCAGTCTTTTTTTTTTTTTCTCTATTTTTAAATTGAAATTCGTAAAAGGAAAAAGAGTTGCCAGTTGTTACTTTTTTTTTTTTTCCATTTGTATGACGGAAATGTACCAAATACGTCTGATACAAAATTCGTATTAATAAACTTCGAGAGACTTATTCTGGTAACGAAATATCATTATGGTGTTACATGACGTTACGTGTCATTACATGTTTTTCTATTTTGTTACATTTCGTTACGAGCTGTTATAAGTTATTACATACGAGGCTCTCCTAGGAAGAAGTGGCTAAGCGACAAAAGTTTAAAAATGCCAGAAAACGCAGTTTTTAACTTTTTAACATATTTTGACGAAATATCTTCAAAAGTTAAAAATTTATGGCAACTTTCAAATTTGGTACAACTTTACGTTTTCTGGCGTTTTTTTAACTTTTGTCGCTTAGCCACTTCTTCCCAGGAGGGCTTCATCTAACGTCACATAAATTTTAAAAGCTATGGAACTTTAGGAGATATGAGACATTTTCCCATGTTTACTCAACCATATATCAAATATCTTATGATTTACAATTTCAATTATTTTATTTTATCATATTTCATACTAGCGGAGCGACCCGGCGTTGCCGGGGTGGATGTTGAACGCTATATATAGACTATATATGTCCAGTTAGGTAAACAGTGCCCGGTTAGGTCAACTGAATGCCCGATTAGATTAATTGAATTGGTTAGGTTAAGTCATGATATTTTCGTTAAAGCTAACGAAAATATCACGACTTAACTAAACCAATCGTCAAGGGCGTACAATTAACCTAACCGGGCATTCAATTAACCTACCCGGGTTTCAATTAATCTAATCGGGCATTCAGTTGACCTAACCGGGCATTTAATTAACCTAATCGGCATTAATTTAACCTAACCGGGCATTCAATTAACCTAACCGGCCATTCAATTAACCTAACCGGCCATTCAATTAACCTAACCGGGCATATAATATTATATATATATATATATATATATATATATATATATACCGAGCATCTTGAAAAGAGCAAACATTGTCCCTATATATAAAGGAGGGGACAGATCTCAAGCAAAGAACTATAGACCAGTGTCATTGACGTCCCACCTCACCAAAGTATTTGAAAGAATAGTTAGAGAGAAAATTTATGATTTCCTGGAGACACGGGAAAGATTCAACGAAAATCAGCATGGATTCCGATCAGGTAGATCATGCCTATCACAACTAATAGAGCACTACAACAATATCCTAGATGCAATGGAAGGCAATGACAACTACGATGTTATATACACAGATTTTGCTAAAGCTTTCGATAAATGTGACCATGGTATAATAGCACATAAAATTAAAGACATGGGAATAACAGGCAAAGTGGGGAAATGGATCTACAACTTCCTTAGTGATCGTCTGCAGGTCGTCAAAATTCAAGGTATATCATCATCAGAATCGGAAGTACGCAGCTCAGTACCACAAGGGACAGTACTGGCCCCACTCCTGTTCATTATCATGCTAACAGACATAGACAGCGGAGTAAACAGCAATAGTATAGTAACATCCTTTGCAGACGATACAAAGATCAGCAGAAAAATCAGCGATGTACATGAGTAGTATAGCCGAAAAAGGGGAGAGTGCAAGAATGTTGCAGGTTATTATGTAATGTTGCAAAGGGGGGTGGGGGTTGTTGCAAAGGGGGGTTGTTGCAAAGGGGGGTGGGGGGAAAACTTGGAGGCGGCGTTATCCCCCAAGAGAAAGGAGGAGGAGAGAAAGGAGGAGGAGAGAAAGGAGGAGAGGTGTTCACCTGGCAGGAGCCAAGTGCACATTAAGACTTCAGCCGAGTTGGCGTTGTTTTATAGGCTCCTAATCAGCCAGTTGGCGTAAATGGCTTGAGTTGCCAGATACCGCGATACCATTGTATACATTATTATAGACTCCTAATCAGCCAGTTGGCTGTAAATGGTTGTCAGATACCGCAATACCATTGTATACATTATTATTATTATAGGCTCCTAATCAGCCAGTTGGCTGTAAATGAGTTGCCAGATACCTCTTTTAGCAGTACCATTGTATACATTATTATATACGCCTAATCAGCCAGTTGGCTGTAAATGAGTTGCCAGATAGCGCCATGTATTCATTTAATCGAAGACAGAGTTGCCAGATACCATTGTATACACTATAGACTCCTAATCAGCCAGTTGGCTTAGAAGGCTTAAATATTGCCAGATACCGCAATACCACTGTATACATTATTATATTTCGAATACCGGTAGTAGAAGGCATAACAATAAACAACATTGCATCATTCTTTTTATTATAAATATATAGAAAATAAATATACATTTGAGGAATATGCGTATAACAGAAATATATACACACAATTATGTGGATATATTTATAAAATAAATATACTTTTCAAATAAATATACATTTCAATAGAAATATGCGTATAATCAGTACAGGAGAAATGTCAAGCAAAATATAAATACAATTCACTTTTTTTTCAAAATACTAAACTCGGTCTTAATCGAGTTTACAATTACATCATTATTGCTCTGCATTACGCAGTATATGCGGCTTAATAATATTTCACCGCTTAAAGTATAGGGAAACTGTATTCGATATGAAGGGCTTTCATATCGTTCAGTACTATTTTTGTTCCCACTTTACAACCGGTTGGTAAGTCATCTTTAAACACGTCTAGAATACAATCAAAAGCACGCACAAAGAGTTCATCGTTAGCTACATTATTAAACACAAGTTTATAAGAACGCTTTTCCAATCGAGGGTTTATTTCTACCGACTCGAGGTTTTCAATCGTGAACTCACTCAACATAGCGACAATTGAAATAATCTTCTAAATCGTTACGACAACTGCGCGTTATATAAAGAAATAGTTCTTCAGGGTGAACGGTGTAGGTGAGCTCAGCCTTGTACCGATCAATTGCTTTGTACCAAAGTTCATGGTATTTCAAAGAGTAAACTTTTTAAATAAACATCCAGCACTAGACCATTCTCACCAGCCCTACACTCGGTAAACCCATCGAGCAGAGCAGTGTATGCGTATTCAAGTACTGTATCAAAATAAAACATATCCGTAACACGCGCGTCTAATATAGGTTTCAGTTTACGGAATCCGACGATTTCAAACATTCTGTCGAGGATGAAACGGTTTCGCGTAGGAATAAGAGCGTTATTATCAGAAGCATTCTTCCACATCAGCCTTATATCAATGCACGGCCGATCGTTATTTATACACAACGTACATACAACGGCGTATGAGGGTGCGTCACTAATCTGCTCTCTTCTTGTACCTACGTTAGCAGGTATTTTATAACGATCTTCACTCCACTTCTCAACTATCACAAAGATTCTATTCATCTCCTCGATACTTAAATAAACCCGTTTGTTTGTCGGTCTACATTCCGTTTCCAGTACATAGCTAATGGTACCGGAATTACGCCTGAACACGCGCAACGATTTCGTCACGGACACATCGTACGAGGCGTTGAGAATGCTGCTCAAAGGAAGTTCCATCGTATTCGAAGAGCGCACGTCCACTCGGCTCAAGCTCTGAGATAACTATGAGCCGTGTGAGGCACAGGCAGGAATGGTTCGACGGGCGGCTGACTCGATGATACGTGAATGGGCTTGTTCCGCGAGTCGAATTGTTGTACCGGTACAAGAATATCACTACCAGCCTACGCACCAGACATTTTGGATAAGAACTAGGAACATTTTACTAAACATCTCCACACTCAGGCGCACTATTTGAGAGGAACATATGTTCATATTTTTCCTTTCTGCCCATCAAACGATACTCGTCTCTAAACTCTGTTAAAATTCACGCAGGGCACTAGCCACAACCTCACTACGAACCTCATCATGATATACGTTAATATAGTGATAAAAATACTTAAGATTGTCCATGATCACGAGATTCACATTTCCAGTCGTAGGGTATGAGTAATCGACATGGTGTAGCATGACGTAATACCGCTTGTCACACCACCCATCAGCAAGACTCATTATCCATACCTGCTGCTTCTCTTCTGCACGCGTTGTTTCTTTTACTTCACGGTGTATGTGAGACTTTATAAAGTTTAGCTCTGCAGTATACTTCAGCACATCGTCTGTGCAACGAAAGCCTTCAACGGTCTCACCAGAACATCCGTAGAGTATTTGTACATCTTGGAACTTCGCACAATCCAATGTGTTTTTAAAAGAGGCATAGGAGGGATGAATAGGAAGTTTTTCGGTATCCACCACATCCTGGCACTTTGCTGAATACCATTTCGTAAACGTTGTACAAGCAATATTAAAGGTAGCCATTTGAATACACGTCTGATCTGAATACACGTCTGATCTCTCGGGCTTACTGCGGTCGACTGACCACGCAGGGACTCCCAGATAGTAGCATGACTCACGGTCTTACAGTGGGCGGAGCTTAGAACTTTCACCTACACACACACACACACACACACACACACACACACACACACACACACAAAGGAGAAAGTGAAACGCTATTTGAAACATGATTTATTTAATAAACGAGATATTCAAGTTATATATATTACAAATACGATTTAATAACGAGATATTCAAGTTATATATATATATTTACAAATAGATACGATTATATACAAGACGTGTGAGTTAGAAGCATCATTGGTATCCAAAGGGTACGGTATCATAGGTACCAGGTAACTGGTAACGTTTCCTATAGGTGTTACGGCAAACCATCGTACCCCTAAGTTCCTTCACGCCCCCCAGCTTCTGCGCCCGAAAATTGTGGGTGCCTACAATTAGTTGGGGAGGTTGTTCATCCAAACACACTAGATCCTTCAACGACTCAAAGTTAACAACCTCCCGATTCGCATGGTTGAGCGTAATACCCTTTGCCTTCACGATATATTTCATTTCATCCCCCACCCTGACCCGTACCCCATAAGTCTTAGGTCCTGTTGAGGCAAAAGAGTCGGCGTATGCGTTGTCCCCATACTCATCCTTGATCTCATCAGTGAGCTCGCCGAGGAACTCCCCAATAGTGGGCATGTATTCACCCTCCCTCTCTGTGAATATCACGCTATCTGTATCGGCATACAATACTCTCCGCCCAAGAGAATGCAATAGACCCCAAAGTTTTATACGGGCGTAGGCTGTTGTGAAGCTGGCCACAGGTATGTTTGTAACCCTTGAGGGATGGGGGCCCTGTTGCGTAGGAGGTTGATGGTTGGGGCTCTATTATTGTAGACTTAACAGAACGGGGGACGGCGGATGAATAAGGGGATATATTAGGTGCTGCTGGGGTTGTTGTTGCGTAAGAGGTTTTGGGTTGGGGATCTATTACCGCTGCAACAGACGCGTATTTCGGTCGCTTTATACCTGACGTGGGTATCTCATACCTCCGCTTTGGACGTGTTACCGGTATCGCTGGTGAGGGTTCAGGGGAGGAGATCACAACTACACTGTCGTCGAGGTCATCCGTAATGATGGGCTGCTCTACCTCATCGTCATTTACGGTTCTGTGGGAGAAGAAATATAAGGATCAGCACTCAAAATTTGTAATATTTTGTAAATGACTCACTTAGGAGTGTGACGTGTTAGAAATGGACTCTGTAGAAAATTCAGATTCACGAGCCCATCCACATGTATTATATCTGGACCTACAGGATGTGGAAAAACTGTGTTTATGCTTAAATCATTAAAGAAAAGGGGGAGATGTTCTCGAAATTTGTGCATAAAGTTATATGGTGCTATTCGACGTATCAATCAGTGTTCAACGAGTACCAAGATGATATTTTGTTCCACAAAGGCGTATATGACGTTAATTCGTTAAAGGGAAATGAACATACAATCGTTGTAATTGACGATCTCATGTTGGAGATGGGTAAAACGTTTGCCGAGACATTTACAGTATTCTCCCATCATCTTAACATAAGCGTGTTCTTCATCAATCAGAATCTATTTTTCAAAAATAGATACATGCGCGATGTGTCGTTAAATACGCAATATCTAGTCTTATTCGCGCAACGTAGAGATGTATCACAAATTGGGGTATTAGCCAATCAAATGTTCCCGAATCAGCGTAAGGAGTTTTTGGAAGTTTATAAAGAAGCTACAAGCACGCGTTACGGATATTTGCTTTGCGACCTTCATCCGCGAAACACGTTTAGAGTGCTTCTACGAACGAATATATTTCCAAACGAGCCTGAAACGGTGTATATTCCAGAATGACAAAGAGACTAAAGAAATACCGTGAATTAATAAAAATCTATCATCGACTGCCTCGGGCAATGCAGCAGATGTTTATTAAAAAATCGATGCCGACTTTTTAAAATGCATCTGTGAAATCTGTCTTAACGTTATAAATTGCAATGTATCAATGAAAACCCATCAGAAGGCTCGCCTACGCCGCTACAAGAACATAATACGTGCACTCGCTCGTAAAAGCCAAACTGTAGCGAAGAAAAGCGAATTATTGTACAAACAGGAGGGTCATTTCTCCCCATCTTATTTTCAGTTTTGGGTCCTTTACTGACTAGTTTAATATAATGAAGAAAGTGGAGTGATTCCCCACGAGGTGTACGCCTCACTGCAAAGGAATCCAGACACGTATCTAGATCCCCGTAAAAGCAGACTTGAAAGAATGGAAAGCGAATTGTTAGCCCTATTAAACAGTGAAAAAACACCTGATGAGAAAAGAATCTTATACCAAGAAGCTCTGCAGAAATTTCTTCACGAGTACGAAAATTATAAGAGCCCTACAGAGATTCCTGTGGTTATTAGGCACAGCACGGGGGACGATGGCGACATAAGATCTGTACCCGGCGACACAGCTGACCAACCAAAAGATTAGCCACACAACATATCGAACATGTATTAAAAAATACCCTCCCACTTACATTGAGGAGTAAAGGCTTAAGTCTTTATAATCTATTGAATGAGGATCCCGCCATACAATGGACCGATACAGGGGAGATCATTGTGGAAGGATCAAAGGTACAGGGATCGAATATCGTAGACATTGTCCATGATCTGGTGAGAAAGTGGGATAGGCCATCACCATCAGGATGGAAGCATATTAAAGCAAGACTACAACAAATAAATGTCCCTAAAACGTTGATAGGAAATCTGAACAGGTTAAAAGACTTGGAACATGCAACGCCTGTGACACAATTGAAGGCGCCGTCACCCCCGACGGTAACACCTTTGAAGAGGAGCAAGAAGAGGTTAAACCAACCCTACCCACGTGCCTCTAAAATACGCAAATGGCTAACGTATTAACTAAACGCTATTATGACATTTCTACCCCATCCTCTTACGGCGGCGTAGATAGACTGTACAGAAGTGTTTACGGAGTAGGAAAAAAAGATGTTGAAAGATTTTTGAGGGAGCAGGACGCTTATACGCTTCATAAGCCTGTGAGAAAAAGTTTAAAACAGCCAAGACAACGACTTCCTCGATTGATTCTATTTGGCAAGCAGATTTAACAGACATGCAAAGATATTCTGTGTATAACGATGGTTACCGCTACATTCTATTCATAATACATGTGTTCTCTAGATATCTGTGGCTAGTTCCTCTGAAAAATAAATCACCTGAAACAGTTGCTAAAGCCACCAAAACGCTAATGTTAAAAGAAAACAGGGTTCCTGGCTATTTTTGTACGGATATGGGGAAGGAGTTTATAGGCCGTGCTTTTCAGAATATGTTGACAGAGTTTAATATCAGCTATTACACAACCAATTCTATACATAAGGCTTCTTTAGCTGAAAGAGTTCAGCGCACCATAAAGGAACGCATGCACCGTTATTTTACACATAAAAACACATACAGATTTCTAGACATTCTGGAATCATTGGCATCATCCTACAACCGCTCACACCATCGCACGATTGGGGCAACACCTAACGAAGTTTTAGAAAGAGGTACGCTCCCGAGAAGAGATGGATCACCACCACCACCACACTCTGTGCGCTTCAAATCAATGATTATGTAAGGCTGTCGCGTTCGGGGAATAAATTCGCAAAGGGTTTTGAGCAAGGATGGACACGCGAGATTTTTAAAGTTAGGGCTGTGAGACCTAAAGGTGTGATAATGATGTATTACATTGAAGATTTGAATGGGGAAGAAATCTCAGGAGGCTTTTACCGCGAGGAATTGCAGAAAGTTGCGTTTAATTTAGAAAAATGTGTTTAAAATTGAGAAAATTTTAGGAAGCAAAGGTTCAGGAAGGAGAAAAATGTACCTGGTGAAATGGCTAGGGTACCCAGAAAGCTTCAACACCTATATAAAAGCTGATGCAATAATGAAGCTTAAATAGTATGCAACATGGCTCCTAACCATTTCTACGTCACACTCCCGTCCTCCTCGTCCCTGTCTGTACACCCTAACAACACGCTAGCCAACTTTGTAACAGAACTCCATGGGCACATTGAATTGGGTCGTGATTCGTATGAGGTGGGGATATGCGAAATTCAGCTGGACACCGTCTTTTTAAATATTGAACATAAAGAAACCGTTTTTACGATTCTTAGAGACATTGACGTGTGAAAAAGCTGGGGTAGCTATGGATGAAACTATGCGCATCGCTCGGACTAAGATTACACGGTATTACAGTACAGAAGTAAGACTAGGGCCGGGTCAATATGGTTCGGCCGAGGATGTTGTGAGAGGCTTAAACGTGAGTTTAAGAAACTCAAACCTTACGAATGATTTAGTATATGAAATCGTAAACAACCCTGCACATACACTAATCCTAAAATCAAGACTAACAGACGTCTTAAAGAACATAGAAAGTTCAAAATTCTAACCAACGGCCGATATAGCGCAGCCTTCCAAAGAGACACATTTCACGAGACACAGTATAACTTGTCCAGATTAATGTATCAATTGAAGATGGAGAAATTGGCTGAAAGGTCCCCAGACATGTGCTATATTTACAGTAATATAGTGGAGCACCAGTTTGTTGGGGATACCCAGGCACGCCTGCTGCGCATTGCTCACATCCCCAACCATAGAGGAAGGAGTTTGAGTATTACATATGACAGGCCCCATTATGTGAATGTCGCAACTAATTTAATAACCAATATCACAATATATATAAGAACGATTGAGGGCGAAAACTTCCCATTCGGTAACGGGAGCTTAACAGTGAAGCTACACTTTCGACGCACTGAGTTATAATGGATAGAAAGCCTTTCACCGTCTATCGAGGGATGCGATACCAGCGCGGTAGTGGACTTGGATCCATTTTTTCATCCATACTACGTACGGCTGTTCCTTTGCTGAAGAGGGGTGCCAGATACCTTGGAAGGAAAGCGCTACAATCAGGCCTTAACACTGCAGAAGACATATTGGCAGGGGCTAAACCTAAAGAAGCTCTAAAAAAACATTTAAAGCGTACACGGAACGAAATCATCAAAGATGCAAAGAGAAAAATGCGTGGTGGCGGAAGAAGAAGAGGGCTCCCCGGAAGAAGAAGGGTCACGTGGTATTAAACGTAAAAGGCTATCAAAAAAGAAATGCTGTAAGCGAATGAAACCTATGGTTGACCACTTTTTTGACTGATATAAGCTAAGGATATTGATCTCATGAATCATAGTTTGTTTACCACTTGTCGAGAGAGGAGTCACTATTTCGCCATGGCACGCTTCATCCACCCATGTAGTTCACAATGCTGTAAATCGGAGCTGTCCTTTTTTGAGCTCCCGCCAACCCAAGTTTCTATTGAGCACAGTGACTTTATTACAATTAACCCTTTAAACACAATTAGTTCACCGAGTGCACCTATAGAATTCGTGATACCCAGCTCAGGTTTACTTTTTTGATCCAAGCTGTGTGCACATGTACGCTAAGCTACGTATAGCCCATTCTGATGGAACGGTCTGCGATGACAAATATGCTGTATACCCTGAAACAAACTTTCTGCACGCCATATTCAACCAGTGTGACGTATATTTAAATCAGACCAACATATCGGCAGGCACGGGGTACTATCATCTACGAGCCTATTTGGAAAATGTCCTCAACTTTTCCAAAGAAGCGAAGGCTACCTTTTTAAGTGCGGAGGGATATTATCAAAATAAAGATGAAAATAGTATAAAGGACAAATTTAAAAATTCTAAAAAGAAAATATACGAGTGTTTTGGACGGTTGCACACAGATTTCACTTTCCAGGAGAAGTTGCTTGTGAACGGGGTGGATATGAAAATAAAGCTCACCCGCACGAGTCCTGAGATCTGCTTAAATCTGGATGCGAATCAAGAAGAGGGTGCAAAGTCCGTTGTGGTTCACATTATGGGCACATACCTCCGCGTACGGCGAGTGAAATTAAGTTCACCAAAACAACTAGAAATTGAGAAAAATTTACTAAACGCTACAGTGAAATATCCTATTAACAGAGTGCAGATCAAACTATATACGGTTCCTGCAGGGTTGGCATCGAAGCAGATAGAAAACATTGCCCTGGGAATCATTCCCTTTAAATCTTCCTAAAAGGATATTAATCGGCATGCAGGACCACGCTTCGGTGAATGGAAAATATAAAAAGAGTGCCTTTAAATTCGAGAATTTCGGACTTAAAAATATAACTCTATACGTTAATGGCACTGCTTTGGGTGGAACAATGGGTACGGACTATTCATCAGACGCTGTGTTACCTCTTTGTGCCAGAGCCTATAGTAATCTGACCCATATTGCAGGTGATTGTGATGAGCTTGGTAATGGGGTAACGCAGGAAGAATTCATTGATCAATTTAACCTTTATCCGTTTGACATTACACCTGACTTATCTGCTAGCGTAAATACCCATTTAACACCACAGCAGAGCGGTAACATCTCAGTGCGGCTGGAATTCGCCAAGCCTATAGACGCTCCTATTAGTGTACTAGTATATCTCGAATCGCAAGCCCTAATAGAAGTAGATAGATTTAGAAGCGTTATCACTGACTTTTAAAATGGATGCTAATACACTTCAGAAAGTAATGGAGCGAGTCACACGTTCCAAATTTATCGGCGTGTTTGCGAAGAATGAAACATTGAGTTTGCCAAGTACGCGAGAATGCGGTAGTCTTATTGTGAACACAGACATCATCGGTAATGAAGGGATTCACTGGATCGCTGTCTATTTTAAAAATAGACAGCGCCTGTACTATTTTGATTCACTCGGTACTCAACCCTGGAGTGACCCTATTATTGTAAAATTTCTCGCTCAGTTACATATTCCCGAAGTTGTATGGAACCCATTTCGTATGCAGGGATATTTTACTAATGTTTGCGGAATGTACTGTGTCTCATTTCTCATGCATATGTCAAATGATAAAGAATTTATAAATTTTTTAAATTTATTTGACCCGTGTCACACTCACCGAAACGATGAAATGGTATGCAGACAGATAAAAAACCGTTTTCCAATTGTACGTACTCGTTGTATATTATAATGTTTTTGTTCGTATATTTGTAACGGTATATTCGTTTATTGTACTGATTTCTTTCATTTAATAAATTTATGAAAATATATTGTGTCTTCTTATCCCAAAAAGATCGAAAAACACTTACATTATTTCGGTGTGATATTGTTGACTGATCAGTATACCCTCCCTATTCCGAGATTCTTCAAAAGATTGTATAACTCGTGTCAAATCCTCATCGGACCTTAAAGGAATAATGCTTTTAAAACATATACAGAGTATACAGACAGACAGATCCCCATTATTGTGAAGATATCTTTGGTTCGAGGAGTGAACGCCATAAAAATTTCGATTTTAGCATAATGGGGAAATAACATGATTGACATTTTTGGCGAGTATCTATTTGACGAGATACTACAACTCTCCATATATATATAAAATTCTAATTATAGACACTTACATTTCTATGGTAGTCCCTTGCGTCGGGTTGTAAGGAGCGTCACTGCAAATATCTTCTACGGTTTGCGTTGAAATAATAATTCGCCACAATCAATCGCATTGAAAAGACTAATTGTGGTTAATGCTGCAGTATCACGTTCTTCATACAGTCTGGGGAGACGTACAGGTCCATGGTGGAGGATGTGTGACACTGCTGACTGATCAGTATATCATCCATATTCCGAGGTTCTTCAAAAGATTGTATAACACGTGTCAAATCCTCATCGGACCTTAAAGGAATAATGCTTTTAAAACATATACAGAGTATACAGACACAGATCCCCATTATGTGAAGATATCTTTGGTTCGAGGAGTGAACGCCATAAAATTTCGATTTTAGCATATGGGGAAATAACTGATTGACATTTTTGGCGAGTATCTATTTGACGAGATACTACAACTCTCCATATATATATAAAATTCTAATTATAACACTTACATTTCTATGGTAGTCCCTTGCGTCGGGTTGTAAGGAGCGTCACTGCAAATATCTTCTACGGTTTGCGTTGAAAATAATATTCGCCACAATCAATCGCATTGAAAAGACTAATTGTGGTTAATGCTGCAGTATCACGTTCTTCATACAAGTCTGGGGAGACGTACAGGTCCATGGTGGAGGATGTGTGACACTGCTGACTGATCAGTATATCATCCATATTCCGAGGTTCTTCAAAAGATTGTATAACACGTGTCAAATCCTCATCGGACCTTAAAGGAATAATGCTTTTAAAACATATACAGAGTATACAGACAGATCCCCATTATGTGAAGATATCTTTGGTTCGATTACCAATTTCGATTTTAGCATGATGGGGAATAACATTGATTGACATTTTTGACTAGTATCTATTTGACGAAATACTGCAACTCTCCATATATATATAAAATCGAATTATGGACACTTACATTTCTATGGTAGTCCCTTGCGTCGGATTGTAAGGAGCGTCACTGCAATTATCTTCTACGGTTTGCGTCGAAAATAATTCGCCACAATCAATCGCATTGAAAAGACTAATTGCGGTTAATGCTGCAGTATCACTTTCTTCATACAAATCTGGGGAGACGTACAGGTCCATGGTTGAGGAATGATTATTCACTGATGCGAAAATAGCTACTGTTACTCCCAACTGAAAATATCCCCTTTTATATGCACATTCGCCAAGCTCCGCCCAAAAGACCAGATGTTCGTCGTGATTGGCTGCCGATGTAGCTGGGTGGAGCTATGACGTGTACCATTCCGCTATAACGGGTACGGACGAGTATTGCATCTTTATATTTTCACTAATAGAATTAATGCTCTTATTCTCCTTTGAAAATTATTTGGTGATTCGTATATAACGTTTGATATTGATTCCAAATATGGTTTCAGAAGTTTTCTATCACCCATAGTTTTCGAGAAAATAATATTTCCATTTACTCAATTTCCCGCATCATTAGTCACTAATGTAATCGAGAGGGTATAAAGAAATATATCATAATTATATTTTAAAAATAACATTCGGTTTCAACGTTAAACTGTAGGTCTAAGGTGGTCATTACACAATAAAATAAAGTGGTTGGCAGATAAATGGGCACCCTACGTGTCCTAGTGGTTAAGACGCGGGGCTGTTGATGGTTCCACGTTAAACTGTAGGTCTAAGGTGGTCATTCCACATAATAAAAGAAAGTGGTTGGCAGATAAATGGGTACCCTATGTGTCCTAGTGGTTAAGACGCTGGGCTGTTGATGGTTCCACGTTAAACTGTAGGTCTAAGGTGGTCATTACACATAATAAAAGAAAGTGGTTGGCAGATAAATGGGTACCCTGTGTGTCCTAGTGGTTAAGACGCTGGGCTGTTGATGGTTCCACGTTAAACTGTAGGTCTAAGGTGGTCATTACACATAATAAAAGAAAGTGGTTGGCAGATAAATGGGTGCCCTACGTGTCCTAGTGGTTAAGACGCTGGGGCTGTTTGATGGTTCCACGTTAAACTGTAGGTCTAAGGTGGTCATTACACATAATAAAAGAAAGTGGTTGGCAGATAAATGGGTGCCCACGTGTCCTAGTGGTTAAGACGCTGGGCTGTTGATGGTTCCACGTTAAACTGTAGGTCTAAGGTGGTCATTACACATAATAAAAGAAAGTGGTTGGCAGATAAATGGGTGCCCTACGTGTCCTAGTGGTTAAGACGCTGGGCTGTTGATGGTTCCACGTTAAACTGTAGGTCTAAGGTGGTCATTGCACATAAAAGAAAGTGGTTGGCAGATAAATGGGTGCCCTACGTGTCCTAGTGGTTAAGACGCTGGGGCTGTTGATGGTTTCCACGTTAAACTGTAGGTCTAAGGTGGTCATTACACATAATAAAAGAAAGTGGTTGGCAGATAAATGGGTGCCCTACGTGTCCTAGTGGTTAAGACGCTGGGCTGTTGATGGTTCCACGTTAAACTGTAGGTCTAGGTGGAGTGGAAAGCTTGACCTTCGTCAGAATGAACAATTCGGGCGGAAGCTAACCAAAGGTTATCCAAAGGGTATATATATATATATATATATATTATATATATATATATATATATATGGGATGAAATTCACAATAAAACACGTGAAATGAATGAATGCTGAAAACAAGGAGTGAGGTGAGGTTTTTGTTTGATTTGACTCGTAGAAAGGTAAAATATGGTCGACCGAGTTGGGCAGATTCTCGGAAATCCTTTCCTCTATCGGATTATGTTTTGGGTATTTCCAACTTTCTTCGTTTCTTTAAATTTCGTTTTTCAATTTTCTTCGCAGGGATGAAGCTCATGTGTTTCGAATTGTATCGCGAAATCATGAAAATATTTTAGAGATCTGGTTTTAAAGCTTTTGTTAATGAAGAATATTAAATATACTCGTATTTATAGTAAATATTGATGTAGTCTTATGATAATATCTTTCTGAAACATGAAATCATTGTTCAAAGGCTTTATTGCTGGATCTATTTAAACTCCTTCGCGTGCAGTTTAGGTAATTACATTTATTCAAGTAGAGTTTGCAACCTCTCCTTTCTTCAAGCGAATACTGCAACGTTATACATATTGATGCAGCTTAGATAATTTTTTGGTTATTTCCAACTTTCTTCGTTTCTTTAATTTCGTTTTTCAATTTTCTTCGCAGGGGATGAGGCTCATGTGTTTCGAATTGCATCGTTCTATAATTCTGTTTTCTATGGTTGGTTGGATAACTACGTTATTTGTTCCGTCTTTGAATCTTCCAATTGAATATCTATATAAACATAGTTATTTTATATGTTTGATTCTTCCAACTGAATAACTATATAATATATATATATTGTGGTTTACGTATAGTTTAAAATAATATACGTTTGGTATGATTTTCATAATATATATATATATTTCTATAATTCTGTTTTCTATGGTTGGTTGGATAACTACGTTATTTGTTCCGTCTTTGAATCTTTCCATTGATTATCTATATAAACATACTGTTATTTTATATGTTTGATTCTTCCAACTGATTAACTATATAAATATATATTGTGGTTTACGTATAGTTTAAATAATATACGCTTGGTATGATTTTCATAATATATATATATATATATATATATATATATATATTTCTATAATTCTGTTTTCTATGGTTGGTTGGATAACTACGTTATTTGTTCCGTCTTTGAATCTTCCAATTGATTATCTATATAAACATACTGTTATTTTATGTTTGATTCTTCCAACTGATTAACTATATAATATATATATGTGGTTTACGTATAGTTTAAAATAATATACGCTTGGTATGATTTTCATTATAAATATATATATATATATATATATATATTTCTATAATTCTGTTTTCTATGGTTGGTTGAATTATGGATAACTACGTTATTTGTTTCGATAAGTTCAAACTTCAAGGAAGCTCAAGTTAATGTTTATTTTGCATATAATCCACTATAACATCTATTGTAAAACACTATATACATCTATATTTCAATTAGTGTGTAATTATTTAATTCATCTACCATATTGTGGTACACAATGCTTATTAGAATACATGGTGCGATCTGGCAACTCAGCACCCCAATACAAGGCGTGATCTGGCAACTCAGCCAGAATAGAGGCTTATAAAAGATCGAGAAGCTGGTGAAGACTCATTCCCAGCTCGGCTCCAGTCGAGCAAGGACCTCTGGTCCTTCTTTTTTTGGCCCTTTGGTAAACCCCTTAGTGGTCTCTTAGGTTAGGAAAACGAAAATAATATGCCTTAAAGGCAACTACTCTCTCTCTCTCCTTCAGGCGTCTCTCTCTCTCTCCTACGGGCGTCTCTCTCCCTCCTTCAGCTCTCTCGGCAGAGGGTTGTAATTAAAGGTGCTAGTTCGGGTTGGGCCTCGGTCACTAGTGGGGTTCCTCAGGGTTCCGTTTTGGGGCCGCTGTTGTTTATCATTTACATAAATGATATCGACGGTGGCATCGTCAGTCGGATCGCCAAATTCGCTGATGACACCAAGCTTTGGGCCAATGTTGGGACGCCCGAAGCGATCGAGGAACTGCGTGCGGACCTAGGTAGGATAGGAGAGTGGTCCGAAAAATGGCAAATGCCGTTTAACTTGGGTAAATGCAGTGATGCACATTGGCTACGCCAATCCCAAGTCGGACTACTCGATGTTGGGTAGTAATATCGAGGTGACTGATTTAGAAAAGGACTTGGGTGTGCTAATTAGCAGCGACCTTAAGTTTACGAAACAGTGTGTAGAGGTGGAAAAGAAAGCCCAGAAACTATTGGGTTATATCAGGAGGCAATTTCAATTTCGGAACAAGGAGATTGTGCTCTCACTGTACAATTCCCTTGTTCGGCCGCACCTGGAGTATGCTGTGCAGTTCTGGTCGCCCACCCTCAGGAAAGATATTGAGAGGCTGGAGCGAGTGCAGGCGAGGGCCACAAAGTTAATCCCTTCCGTTAGGCATATGGGCTACAATCGACGGTTACGCGCCCTGAACTCGTTTTCGCTTGAAACTCGGAGGCTACGCGGTCACTGATCGAGGTTTTCAAGCTCTTACGCGGTTCAACGATGTCGATTTTAGAAGTATGTTTAGTTTAATGATAACCCAACTCGCAACAATGGTTGGAAGTTGGATTTGAAACGGTTTAGGACTAGTGTGTGGGAATTACTTTACGTATAAGATCTGTGACACATGGAACAGGTTACCTTCGGAAGTTGTGAACAGTTCCTCTGTGATCAGTTCAAGAAAGGGTAGACGAAATCTTGCACACTATTTGAGTGTGTAAAGACATTTAGGACTCAGTCTGCGGAAATTTATTTTCCTAGAAAATAGTTAATATCTGGAACCACTTCCCCCAGAGGTTGTTTCCAGTCAAAGTGTAAATCTGTTTAAAAATAGGCTAGACAAAGTACTGAACACACTCATAGTTTAAGATTAAAACCTCAGAAAACTCTGCAGGAGTTCGCTTGCTCGGTGTCTCTGTGAGCAAGCTAAATATAGAGCTATTTATATTCTCCACTTTCCTGTAAAATTTCCTTGGCTACTTTTCCAGGGTCAGGTATTTTCTTCAACCTTTTTTCCGTACCTGCCTCTGGCAGGGAGGGAGCGGAGGGTGGGGCGAGAGCCTTCTACTTTTCTATCCAGTTTTCTACTACTGCTAGGATAGTTGAAAGAAAAATAAACTTTCACAAATTTTCCCTGCACCCGTTGCCATTGGTACCTCCTCGGTATGGGCCGCAAGGCCTTTTGAGGTACTTTTTCTTTTCCTTGTAACTCCTTGTAACTCTCCTCCTACAGGCGTCTCTCTCCCTCCTTCAGCTCTATCTCTCCTGCATGTGTAACTACTGCATGTGT
>JAJOZX010010911.1:0-45000 GCA_023014485.1 Bathynomus jamesi
CCATTTTTGGCCTCGATTACGTTAAGGTGAGAGATTAACAAAGATTAGAAGAGAGACATTTTGTGAGATGAAAACCAATTAAAAAGGAAATTTAAAAGCGTGACGAAGGTCTTATTCATAGCATCGCCTTCAAAAGTAGATAAAAGTTCCCTTTTCACCCATTAGATCAAGCTAGGTTAATCCATCATGGACAAGTTTTCTTTCATGTGGTCCAAAGGCGGAACAGCTCCTTTGTTAAATATGCCTGGGTCTAGACTCTAGATAGATTAAGTTAGATAAGTAAGGATTTTTATTCAGAGTATTTGTGAGTTTGTTATATTCGGTTTTTGCATGTACTCGGTTTAGACCTAGGTCCCCGAAAGGTTTAAGATGTATATAAGCCACTGAAACTAACTGCTAAAATCTATTCTTCTCCTTTAGAGGCGCTGGGCGTTCCAGCCGATCGATGGCTCGGAGCACGCAGAAATTGTGACGATGTGCTGCGCCATTAAACCTCTTGCTGGTTGGAACATCGAAAACCTCGTTTCCATTTGCAGAGAAAGGTGCGGTGGACAGGGATACCTCTCTTGTAACAGGTCAGTGATCTTAAATATGCATTCGAATATACATAATCCAATATTATAAGATCTTTCCCAAACCGGCATATGTAGCTCTTTTAAGAGGAAGTCTGTTTAATGTCTTCTAAGGTTTGGTACATTCTTGTCATCGGCGCACTCTGCATGCACTGCGGAAGGAGACAACAGTGTCTTAATGCAGAAGGTAGCCAAGGAAAGGCTAACGACGTTTAGACCTTTGAAAGTGAACAAAGATCTCCCGGAAAACGTTTCAAGCGTTGAATATCTCGCAGATTTGCTAAACAAAAGAGAGAATCTTTCTTTCATGGTAAGTGATCACACTCCTTTTTTTTTTTTTTTTTCGCTCTTTCTCTTTCCGCGATATCTGCTGGGAAATGAAATTCACTCCCATCTTCGATAGAAAGGCGAGATCGAGTTTAAGAAAAAAAAAATCCCAACCCTGCGGTTAACCACTATCGAATTCGCGACTAATTTCTTAAAATGAACAGTAAATTTAATGTCACATTTTCGCTTTTTGCTTTTGACGATTCGCCTTAACTGTTTTTATTAAATATTAATGCGAGAGTTTTTAGACATTAGCTAATGATTTATCTTTTAAAAAACCGAGTTTTATTATGAATACCAAAACCAGTCCGGATTATAAGCGTGTTTATCATATAGCAGTCTTCGATAAGACCTATCATCATTTTCACCGTAACTGAAACGGACTTCAGACTGCGGGTTTAAACTTTTTAAAAATTTGGTAATGATCAGTGAAATAATTTAAAATAATACCAAATTTATATATGTAGGTAGGAATACTTAGTTAAAATTTTTGTTACAAAATATTCGTCATCATGTATTCAAAATACAGAAAGTTTATCGAAGTTGGATTTCCAGATTATTTATCTTTGCTCATCAGTTGTCGACGAATATTCCTACACGTGATGAATGCCATTCATCTTTCATTGATAAAACACAGCTCCCCGATTTCATATAAGAATCGTTGGGCATAGAGGACAAAAGCAGTTGCTCAAAAATTTAACTCTACGCATTTTAATAAAAGAAATTACCGTACCCGTATAATGAGGATTATCCCATAAAGAGTGATAACTTCAAAATAATTTGAAAGGAGAACAAAAACATTTTTAATCTATTCAAGATTGTCTTTATTTTTTTTAGAAGAAATCCAACTTTGACCAATCATACATGCCTTTCTGTTTTAAATATTTTATGACGACCTTTTTTAATGTTATTTATACTAATCCGGTATTTTTTTTCATATTAGCCTTACTTTATTTACATTTAATTAAGTCTATTTTAATTTTATTATTTATAATTATTTCATTTGGTAATTTTCAAACTTTGTAACAGTTTAGATACTGCACTGAAGGTGGTAAGAGGTCTCGCAATCTGTGATTGCAATTGGACTGGTTTTGTTATAATACGAAAAAGTTTATGGGAAGACCAATAGTCCACATAGTACTATAGTATATATATATACACACACGGTGTCCCATAAGTCCGGCATCATAGGAAAAATAATAAAAAAAGGCAAAACAAAAGCTTTTATTTACAGAACGTGCTCAATATGTCCACCATTGTTTTCAATACACAAATTCAGACATGATACCCAGTCAGCAAGCACACGGTGAATGATGTCAGGAGTAATGGTGTTACATGCCCCAATAATGCGCTGCCGCAAATGTTCAACACTCCTAATTTTCTCTGCGTATGCCAGTGCTTTCAAGTGGCCCCAGAGATAAAAATTTTGTGGCGTGAGATCCGGGCTTCTAGCTGGCCATTCCACAGTCCCTCGACGTCCTATCCAATGACCAGGGAATTGTTGGTACAGGTATTCCCTTACTTGGGTGCTGTAATGTGCAGGAGCGCCGTCTTGCTGGAACCATGTTGGGAAATTTCCTTCTTCGTTCAAGACACTGGGAAATGCTTCTTCCTTGAGCATACGTAGGTAGGTGCCTCCAGTGATATGTTCATCGAAAAAGAGGGGGCCTATGATGCGATATTTCCAAATGCCCCACCATACCATCACCCGAGATGCACCTTGTTCCTTTGAAGAGGTATACCAGTGAGGGTTGTTTTGAGACCAGTAGCGGGTGTTCTGTCGATTTACCTCACCTCAATCATTCACCGTGTGCTTGCTGACTGGGTATCACGTCTGAATTTGTGTATTGAAAACAATGGTGGACATATTGAGCACGTTCTGTAAATAAAAGCTTTTGTGTTGCCTTTTTTTATTATTTTTCCTATGATGCCGGACTTATGGGACACGCTGTGTGTGTGTATATATATATATATATATAACTGCAAAGAACACGCAGTATAAATAACGTAAAGAACGACGCTTGTATAGGAGATATTCCGCGCAAGACGAGAGAATATCTCCTATACAAGCGTCGTTCTTTACGTTATTTATACTGCGTGTTCTTTGCAGTTGAATGTATATAATGTTACGGCATGCGGAAGGTGCCCCCTTGGGGCATTGGTTTCTGCGAGTATGTAGAAGAATTACGGCATTTGGAAGAGTGAGGCCCATGGTGTAATGGCATCGCATCTGACCGGCAATCGGAAGATCCCGGGTTCGATTCCCGGGTGGTTACCTCATTTTTTTATTTGTTTCGTTCTCTCTCTCTCGTCTTGCGCGGAATATCTCCTATACAAGCGTCGTTCTTTACGATATATATATATATATGATGAATAAAACCACGAAGGAAAGGAAACACAGATGGTGCTCAAGCGCTTTCGTCTAATGACATCCTCAGGAACACTGAAGTACATAAAGAATTACAGCCTATATATAGGTTACAGAAAGAGAAAAAAAAAAATATATATATATATATATATATATACAATAAACGGAGAAACGAAATTAAAGGATTGTGGAAGGGGTAGTGATGTGAGTCGTTTTTTATTGTGTCGTTTTTTTTTGTTTAAAACGAAGGTAGTCTGTTTTTTTTGTTTTTTATTGTTTTAAACTTATTCCATATTTTTCTTCCTTTAATCTAATAAGTATATTAGTATTACCTATAATTTACTATACTACCATGCTTATACGGTTATACCTAGTATATATAGTCATCTTTTAGAAAAATTGAATCACGCAAAAAGTATATAATAGAAAGGAAAAACAAACCCTCATTTTTTATATGTATATATATTTTTTAACTAGAACATAAAACATTCTTCCTCGTTTCAAACAATATACATAATTGTGATTGGCAAGAGTACCAGTATATATATTCCAGATAGAAAAGGAAAATATTCACCTTTTTTTTAACCTTTTTGTTAACCTAATGTTGTTTTAACCTTCATTTCCATGGAAGAATCATCACTAGATTGGGTAGAGCATATATGCTAGTTTCAATATCACAGGTACTGGTATAATATACAAAATACATAATACTGGTATAAAACAATATATATAATTGTGATTGGCAAGAATACCAGTGTGTGTATATATATATCCAAATAGAAAAATAAAAAAAATAAAAATATTCATCTCTTTCTTTAACCTTTGTGTTAACCTAATGCTGTTTAACTTTCATTATCTGATTCTATTTCCATTGAAGAATCATTATCACTAGATTGATTAGAGCATATAGTTTCAATATCACAGGTACTGGTACTTATTGCAGATTTGGATGTTGACGAAGCCAATGTAGCACCATGTTTTACTTCACTTTCTTGGAATTTTGCATTTTGGGATATAAATACAAGCTTTGCTGCTCTGTCTGTGCTTAATCAGTTTCTTTTGGCTGTATGGATATTACTGTATGTGCTAAATGATCTCGGAGGTAATGAAAGGGCGAAATAGAGGTGTATGAGTTTGTGTAGGTATATATGTGAGTATGCGTGCGTATGTATCTGGAATTCTGGATGTATGTGTATGTATGGGGTATATAATAGATATAAATATGTGTATATAAGTATTTATGTATATATTGGTATATATGTATATGGGTGTATGTGTATGTATATATATGGATGGTCTCGGGGGGGAAAATATGTCATCGCGGGTCTAAAGGATAGTTAAGTGGGAGATTCAAAATCTGAGGCATGGATGGGAGAGTCCTGGAAAGGTTGGACAATGGGCAGTCAGCTCCCAGCCAGTGTTCTCGCAAGTTTAACGGATCTCAAGATACAAGACTTTCAGTGCAAGAAAGAGGCCAGTTTTTTCTGTAAATAGGCTGAAAAGGGCATTCTATACTGGTACCATATGGCCTATTTTATTATTTATTTATTTTTTTTATAATATATATCATTGCAAAAGTATACCTTATAATTAAATTGGCAATATCTATATTAATTATTAAAACAAAAAAAAAACAAAAAAACGACAAAAAAAACAAAAAAAACAACATGGACATAAAAAAAACGGTTTTTTAACATCACTAGGAAGGGGGCACACAAATTTATAAGGAAAAACTATCGATTTTTAGCACAAGATTAAGATTTGCTTCCAAACAATGTTAGATAAAAAAAAAATATAATATATACACACACACACACACACACACAAATTTATACTGGAAATCTGCCCAAGTTTTAGCACTCTGCTCTTTTTGTATATAAAAATTGAACAATTATCGATTTTTAGCACAAGATTTGTTTCCAAACAGTTATAGATAAAAAAAAATAATATATATATATATATATATATATATATATATATATATATACATATATATATATACATATATACATATACTAGAAATCTGCCCCGGTTTTAGCACTCTGCCCTATTTTTTGTATATAAAAATTGAAAAAATGAAAGTTATTAGGGTGGCATACAAATTTTACCAAAGATTTAGCGTTCTACCTTTCTTATCTAAATCTGTTCTGAAGGAATTCAAAACAACAGGATCGAGTTGAAAAAGACCTTTGCTTATGTTGAAGTTATTTGTTAGTTGGATAATGGCAGACTCAAGAATATTTCTATTAACAATGTTGCTAGAGTGGAATAAAACAAGCATTATTCCAATCAATACAGTGGGATAACTCTGACAAATGGACAAAAAGGGCACTGGACAATTGTCCTGTTCTAACGGAATATTGATGCTGTTTTATACGTGTGTGCAAATCCTTTCCCGTCTGACCTATGTAAAAGGAATCACATTGTTTACAACCAATTTTATAGATAATGCCTGAATTATTGGTAGGGCTATTTTTTACTATGATATTTTTCACAATATTGTTATATGAAAATACTACATTAATATCCAAAAGTTTAAATACATTAGCAATGCCTAAAAAGCCCGGGAAAAATGGAAGTCTACCGCACCAAACCGAGGACATTGGAAGAACTGGAGGACCGAATTCGGGAAGTCATGTCCTCCATCCCGCCGGAGTTCCTGCTAAAGTCAGTGGACGCCATTCCTGGGCGGCTCCAGAAGCTGGTGGAAAGAGTTGGAGCCCACATTGAATTTTAGAGAAAACCTACCATGTATGCCTACCTTTTCATATTATTTCTTCTGAAATAAATGGATAATATACATATTTTTTTACCAATCCAAAATAGGGAGCTACTTTCCGCCCACCCTGTATATATCAGCCACATGGTTTGATTGTCCATCGGTTTTAAGGAATTGTAACCAAAATCAATTTGAGAGTTCTTGGTAAGGATCAAATTGAGGCTACTGAAGTCGATTGCGAAATAAACTCGCGTATTCTTTTCTCGTTAATCGACATTGCTATATATTTATCTGTTGAATATAACGAGTTATGAGAGTGTGTTCTAAAATAATGTTTTACATTTTTAGACTCTTGGAAAGAAGCTACAAAAGGCGGGCAAAGAAGGTCTCTTTGAAATGTGGATGTTGAAGGAATCTGATTTAGTGCAAGCATCGGCCAAAGCTTATGGAGAAAGACTCATTTCAGAACAGGCGAGTAACTCGAAGCTTTTTGGGACTTCCATTCCGTAGTCGCGCGCTTGTTTAGACATTTTAAAAGATTTGAAACGCGGAAGTAGTGTGTGTGTGTGGTTTTTTTTGCATTTTGACTAGCATCCAGTCGTAAGATGCCACCCGTTAACTCTCAATAGTTATAATGTTTCAGACCAACAAAGACCCTAGGATCCATTCATATGCTGGTCTACCTACAGTAACTGTGTATGTCCTCCGTGGTGGCGGAGAGGACCTACAATTTTACGTGGGTTCCGAACCACGAAGCCTTAATTTTACTACTTTAAACTATACCCAATCTATCAACATATGCGTCTAATCGATTTTTAAACATGTTTATAGACGTGCTACTAATTACTTCTACCGGCAAACTATTCCAGCTATTTACTATTCTATGCATAAAAAAGTTTTTGCCAACTTACACCCGTTATTTCTAGTCCTATTATATTGTGATATTTCGAAAAGCTCTCTCTATCTACGTTATCGAACCCATTCATAATTTTGAAAACCTGGATTAGATCACCCCTTAGCCTCCTAGTCTCGAGTGAGTCAATTTTAACTCCTTAAGCCTATCCTCGTACGACTTCGACCTAAGTTAACTCGCAATCCATGGACTCTCAACCTTTCAAATGTTACATGCGATCAATTTTGTTGCAGAAATACTTGCTATTACAAGAATCTTTGGAATCCATTCGGTAATTTCACCATGCATTAATTACTGCACACAGTGTGTCCTTTGACGGATGAGTGGCATTATGATGTTATAACATTCACTAGTTCTTTTCCCAGACATTAATTGGGAGGTAATGTATGTTGGAATTATTGAATAGTTTCCTGATGGTTTTTTAACAAAAAAATTTTTTTTTTTTTATTTCATTCGTTTTTCGGTTATGAATTGGTTCTTAATTCTTAACAGAATGCGATAAAACTTTACTATCCAGACACAGTTCGTAGGACTCTAATTGCTAACTCAACCAAACCCAAGTATAACCTGGCCTACTCTAACCCAACCCAA
The DNA here is from genome assembly GCA_023014485.1 of Bathynomus jamesi. Classification (NCBI taxonomy): domain Eukaryota; kingdom Metazoa; phylum Arthropoda; class Malacostraca; order Isopoda; family Cirolanidae; genus Bathynomus; species Bathynomus jamesi. Next base: position 7,491 of record JAJOZX010010911.1, read on the forward strand.
CTTACCAATTTAACGTATTACCAACTTCTTGCGGACTGATTGGAGAGTTAAGCTTTACCCAGAATGCAATTGAAGTATTTCGTGCCATCTTTTCATGATGATCGTGTATTTGAAGAGTCGCCACCACGTAGTCTTAATGTGATAAAGCACGTACGAAGTACCATTCAGTTAGGAAGAAAACTATTTTCATAGTTTTTCTTTTTCATGAATTTAGTTTCGCGAAGTGCTTAAAACCTGCGAGGAAAGCCTGAAGCCGATTCTCGCCGACCTTTACAAACTCTTCCTCCTGGACATCATCGAACAGAATTCCGGAGCCTTCATCACCAGAGGGTTAATTACACCTCAGTTTGCTCTCCAGGTTCGTTAACTGTATTATTACTTTCTTTTGAGGCTTTTTCCAAAATACAAAAAACCGCTTCAAGATTTTTTCGAACCTGTGGAGAAGGCTTCAAAGTACTGGGTGATCCAGATAAATGGGACCCATAAAAAAAAGCCAAATATTCTTAATATTTAATTCCTTTCATAAAAACTATATATCACTCGAAAGAGTAGAGTTACAAGTTTATAATGAAATATTTATTTTTTTAAAATGACTCCTTTCAAATGTGCTCCATTAGTTACCAAGCATTCCAGTGTTCTCGCTTGTAAGTTCTGCATCACTTTTGCAAGTGTGCGCGGTGGTATGGCCTGTATCTCATTTGTGATGGCGGCCTTCAATTCTTGCAAGGTCGTTGGGTTATTTCTGTAGACCCTACTCTTTAAATATCCCCAGAGATAATAATTAATCTAGGAGAAAAATCCGGAGACCTTGCGGGCCATTCAACGTCTCCAAATCTTGAGATTAACTCGCCTGGAAACGTTTGACGCAAAACTGCCATGCAGTTCCTCGTGGTATGGCAGGTAGCTCCGTCTTGTTGGAACCAGTGGTTTTCTAGACAAAGATCTCTTAATTTAGGAATAAGGAAATCGGTCAACATTTTTTCGTAGCGATCACCATTTACAGTGACCGTGTTTCCGGTGGAATCCTCGAAAAAGTACGGCCCTATGAGCTGAGATGCAGTAAGACTACACCAAACAGTTACACGCTGACTATGCAACGGGACTTTGGTAATATTCAATGGATTTTCTGTTGCCCAGAAACGACAATTTTGTTTGTTTACAGGTCCATTCAAGTGAAAATGGGCTTCGTCTGACATAATCAAAGTTGCTAGAAAATTGGTGGTGTCATTTACCTTCTGTTGGATCCATTGACAGAATTGTCGTCTTCGTGCGAAATCTCCATCGTTTAGTTGTTGCACTGTTTGAATTTTATATGGAAAGAGCATTAAATTTTGCTTGAATATACGGTGTGTTGTTCCATATCCAACTCCTAACAGCTGAGAAGCACGTCTGATGCTTATGTTAGGATTATCCTGTACAATTTCATGAGTTTTGTTAATGATCTCGTCTATCCTTGCTGTGCGCACTCTTCCAGTTGGTTTTCTTTTTCCAATGCTGCCAGTTAGGGAAAAATTTCTGACACACCGACGGATTACTTTCTTAGGTGATTTTGACATCTGAAAATTTGTCTTGAAAGATCTTTGAGCTGAAACTACACTTCTTCCATGCTCATAATATTGCTCAGTTATGAAACGCAGCTGTTCCACAGTCCATGCAGTCATCTTGAAGGGTTAGTTTTAACTAACACTTTTATTTTGTTTTGTATCTTATCTTGTCGTGTATTGTCAAAACCTATACAATCCTGTACAAACTTGTAACTATCCTCTTTCGAATGATGCGTATGATTTTATAAAAGGACTTATACTTTAAGAGTTACAGGGGTTTCTTTTGGGTCCCATTTCTCTGGATCACCCTTTATATTATAGAAGTTAATATAATCTTTCTATCATCATCATCATCATCATCAATACGATGCCCTTGTTTATACCGTTTGTATTTGATGATAATATTGTAATGTATTCGCTTTAGGTAGAAGAAGAAAGTCGGCGATTGTGCAAGGATCTGTCGCCACAAGCGTTGTCGTTGGTGGAATCTTTCGGTATAACTGACGCTATGCTGTCGGCGCCAATTGCCAGTGATTGGACTGCCTATAATGAGGGTGACAACCAAGGGGAGTTGTTAAGTTGATAATTATCATCTCATTGACTAGTTTTGGTGGGGGATAATTTAACAGCTAATGAATAGATTGTTTCCTTATAACTTAAATTTTTGTAACCGCAACGCTCATAGACGCGTCGTAAGGTATGGGGAAGTTTTCTTGCCTTTTGAGTCTCTCTCTATGTATCAAACGGAGTTTAAGTCCATCCTAACTGCCATTGTACAGAAATTTATAATAGGTGGTTTGTTAAACTTTTTCTTTCCATTTTTTTGGGCGTGTTCTTTATCTATTGATGAAACTTTAACAGCGAGCAAACCAGTTGATTAAAATAGACTTTGTACATATTTTAATGTTAACTTAAATTGAAGCTCCCGATTTAAAATTCGATCAAATGTGCGAACAAATTTTGTATTTTATTAATAGCTTTGAAGTTTTTTTTTTTTTTTTTTTGGTGTGTGTGTGTGTGCACTATACAATGCGTTTCTTTCGGCTTAAAGAAATTATTTTATGCCTAATCACCTTTGACTGTTATACACACAGTGAAGAATTCTTGTTTTAATTTAAAAAATTTTGGTTATATGATGATCTGAATGTGAGTGTGTGTGATTCCTACCTAAAATAATTTGGCCAGATTTATCAATGCAATTAGAATTAATTTCACACTTCAATATTGGATACTTTTCTATTGAAATAAAATATTCTTATAAAATGGTGGTTCATTCGACACCGAATTTCCGGTTTCAAAGTAAACATTTTTTACACCGAAGTTGATTACAATAACGAACCAAATCTTACGCGAATTAAAGCTAAATTGTTTGAAATGTGAAAGACAAACTCATTTGTAATACTTAGGTTAAACTTAACCTAACTCGTTAACTTCGATAATTTCTTTAATTTTTAGGATAATTAGTCTGAAGGTTATTTAACATCCTTCGTCACAGCAAAGGACCAGAGGACCGTCCCTCAGTTTTACGTGGAATCTCAACGCGGAGGACGGTCATCCGTCCAACCACTAATCAGACCCAACGTTTACGGAAGACGGACGTGCTAAATCTTGCACAAAATGCGTAGTCTCAAGTGTTTTCGAAACTAAAACTGGAGGAGTTGCTCTGTATTTATAAATATAGAGGTTGGTGGTCTTATTGCGAGAGAACTTTCTCACCAACATTCCTCAGAAAAATTTCTGTAAATGAGGTTTGTTCAAATTCATAATGAAATTGTCACATATCGTCATTGATCCATCTACTCTCCAGACCCGATGTCGCATAACTTCGCTGATTGACGGGAACCGGTGTTACGACACTGGCCATGACGTAGCCCTCCAATAGAAGAACACGAGTATCGACTGGCTTCAGAATTTCTTCTTTCGGCTTTGGTTTTGCTGGACCAAGAATTTAAGAGAGAAAAATTATTGGTGAAGTAATTATTCCATGAAATACTTAAATCATCCAACTGTAAATGAGTTTGGAGCGTTTCAGAGAGGAGATCGGGGGTGTAAAAAGTTGAAGAACGGGAAGTAAGTGGCCACTGACGCGGGCAAGACGCTTCAAATGTTATGGATTATCGTAAATTTGTTCTAAAAATTAAGTGGAACTATTTCCCATAGAAATATTAGTATGAAAACCCTAAACTAACTTCGTAGTACCTAAATGCACTACTCATTCGGAATCATTACACTTCTCCAAGCTTGAAATAAACTAGTTTGTCTTGGGGTGGGTCGGGGATACATCAAAGCCCTGAAAAAATAGAAAAAATAATTCTCGAAGGACATGGTTCATACTTTTGTGCACATAAATATACAGAAAGGAGTGAAAAGTTTATGTATAATTTAATAGTAGGCTGCAATAATTTAAAAAAATACAAAGACAGAATACATAAAAATTATAAACTTTGACATAACACCAATTTTAAAAACGAGGATAAAATTTATTAGGGTAAATAGTTTGAGAATTTTATTCTATTCCATCAAAGCATATTTCCAACAATTGGAATTAATTTTTTTTTTTTTTTTTTTTAGCTATCATTATCAAAGGATATAAAGACAACGTTTCACACAGTATGTATTTATATAGCTTTAAAATAAAATTACACTTCGTCTATTAGAACTTTGCGTCCTGCAATTTAATTCAACTGTAAAAGGCTGTGAAATTAAAACTAATGTAATTAACTGGAAAAGTTGATAAAAGTAATTAACTTATGTGAAAAAGAAAAATATATATTTTAAAAGTAAAAAAAAAAAAGAGAAAAAATGCCACAACGTTTCTTTTCATCTCCAAACAGACGAAAGAACAAGAAAAATCTGCTTGCTTGAAATAATAAAATATTTAAAATCGTGTATAACTACGACAATGGTATTTAGTACATATCATAACGCACCATACGAAACTTGAAGCGTGGGACCTTTTATTTTCTCCGATTTCAGAGGAAATTATCACTGTTTATTTAAGTGTATTTAGGAAATTGCGACCCATTCCTTCTAGGCAAATAAACCTCATTCTTTTGCTTTATCGTATGATTTTAGCGTCAGTCACGTTCAAACACTTATATATACCCCATTAAACAATTTGCAAAACAATGACATTATACTCCAGCTGCTATACAAATCGACAGTCTAATTTGACAGAACTTGGAGTGAAAAATGTATAAAGACCACTGAATTCTCGAAGGATTAGTCGTCGAGAATCCCATCTTAAAATGAAGAGAGTGAAAGACAGAAAACAGAACAAAATGAAATGACACGAAAAAAACAATCCAGAAGAAACGAGTTGTCTATAGTAAATACAGCTATTGAATCACTTCCTAAGTGAAAATGACAGTGAAGGATTTTCATCAAAATGCACTAAGAGTTTGCGAGAGAGATTATTTACAACTAAACATTTACGCAAGTACTAGTTCGTATTTTTAACAGTAAATCAGAATAAGGTATACAGAAATCTAGGTAAACATAAAGGATGGTAACTTTTACGTGTCCTTAAGAGCATATGTTTAAAAAGCAGATGTAAATTCCAAGCCTTAAAAAGAAAGATATTCAGGCATAAATAATTATTATAAACACAGAAACATGCAACTAATAAGAATAGGCACACAATTTACATGTTTGTAATTAAGTATACAGTCGCATTACAAGAAAAATTCTACTCTACGTTCTACCCATTTTTCTTTATTTCGCTTCGCAGTATATTCAAGAACTCTCTTTGGTTCAGAGAACTTTTATTATGCCAAAGAATAAAATTCTCTTAAAAAAACAACTTTATGAATGATAAACTTTTTGTCATAAAAAATCTGACCACCTCTTTCTCGAAGAGAATTTATTCCTTAAAATTAAAACTTAGGCCACGTTCGGAATGATTCGTAGGAAAATAAGAACTATTAGGTTTAATGCAAACAACTTTCTTCGTTTCATATACAGTAAACTCTCCATAAACTGCACCCTCAATAAACCATACATTAAACCATGTGCGGTTATAATCTGTAGTCGGGAGATTTTATTGCAGCTGTACTTTGTGTATTTTTGCTATTTCAGTATACTCAATATGACGTAAACAGTTCTAGGATCACTTGAAGATCAGGGCCCCCAGCTTTCTCTAGTTAGCCTTATAAGGCTAACTAACAAAAATATCACGACCTAACCTAACCAGTCGTTAGGTCAACTGTACCCCCTTGACGATTGGTTAAGTCGTGATATTTTTGTCAGTTAGCCTTATAAAGCTAACTAAAGAAGGCTGGGGGCCCTGATCTTCAGGTGATCCTAGTTCTACTTTGTTGCGCAGACATTTTTATTTTAAATAAATTAACTTCATTACTGTAGTTTTTGGTTGTTTCTTGATTACAACTTGAATATGAGCCCGGGAAAAAAGTTTCATTTAGACGCATACCCTGCGCACCAATTAGTGCAGTTTACGAGAGTTCACTGGATACATAACAGCCTTCTATTATCCTTGTCAGAAAATCAACACATTTGATTATGAATCATAATTCCAAACTAAAATGTAAAATAAATTAGGTACTGATACGAACATTTAGGCCTTTAACCCTTAATCCCGACCCATTATAAAAGTTACGCTAGTAATACCTGGGGTACTGCGGTACACCAGTACCCCTGTTAGATTTAAGGGTTAATACAAATAGGAACATTAATATATTCCCTTACATTATTTACTGAAACGCAAAAAAAAATGGAAACTTCGATCCAAAAACGCAATGCCCATTTCTAAAACTTGTGTAATAACATGAAGTAATCTTGCATCAACTAAATAGAATTAATTTTGCGTACATTATTTCTTAATTCATTTCGAATATATAAAGCTAAAAGAAGTTGTTTGAAGACTTCTCTTTCTTGTTTTAAAACCTAATTTTATAACAAGAATTCTTACCTACTATACTGTCCAAGTGTCCATTCCAGGGCCGGATTAACCATTAAGCAAAATAAGCCCGTGCTTAGGGCATCAAGGGAAGGGGGGCACCACAGAAATTTTCCATTGTCGGATTTACCATGGATTTATTATAATCGCGGCTTATAGCCTATAAGCTGTTGAAAACTGAATTATATATATTCATATATAGTTTATTTTTTTTCATTGTTTGAATTTGTAGTGAACAACAACCCTTTTGAGAGAATAAATATATTTCGTTGTAATCACACACTTTACGCTTTGCGTTATTATTTTGTTTATATCAAATCTTTGAGCGCCATATTAAAAATACATAGAGATTAAATATTTTCGTGTGCTATAGTAAATGTAAAAACAAGATTCAGTCATGCTGAACTTTATAAAATAATTGTAGAAGACAATATTGAGTGTGCCTTCCCAAATGTAGAAATTGCCTTTCGTATATTTTTAACATTAATGGTCACAAATTGCTCAGCTGAGCGTTCATTTTCTCAGTTGAAGTATATTAAAAATACCAACAGAACAACTATGCAACAAGGCAGGCTGGATGCCTTATCTCTACTAAGTATAGAAGCAGATGTGTTACGTAAGATTAGTTTTGAGGATCTGATCAAAGACTTTGCAATTAAAAAAAGTAGGAGAAAACTTTTCAAATATAAATGAAGTGGAAGTATACAAAAATAAACATTATTTTCCATCTTACTGTAAGTTTTGTTTCATTTCAAAAAATAAAATTTTATTTTATGGTTTATTTTTGTTTAGATTTTGAATTACATATATATGGGGCACCAAAATCTTTTAAGTGCTTAGGGCCTCTAAAGGTCTTAATCCGGCCCTGGTCCATTCCTTTCTACTTCTCACCCCAATAGCTTTCCCCTCATTATTTTGTAATGTAGTTGAGCTTTGTAGTGGCCTATATAGTTGGTGTTATCTTATAGAAAATTTTAGCCCTGCATGACTGAATACCAATTATTATTATTATTATTAGATTTAACATCTTATATTTTGATTTAAAAGTTTCGTCACGCTTTTTACCGTGACTCTCGTGAGCAAATTATCATATGAAAGACTTTAAAATATATATATATATATAATATATATAATATATATATACACAAAATTTTCCAAATTTCTCTTAACATACTTGTACGCACAGCCAAAATATCTATAACTATTATAGATTATAACATCTATAAATAAATGACTTTTCTTAATAACAAGAGCATTACATAACTTTAATTATTAAAGTTATATAAATAAAACTTTAAATATTCACTTATTACCTAATTTAAATTAATTAATTGAATAGTAAATAATTGGTTTAAATTTTAAACGTTTTTATTGAAACTTCAATTATTTCTTTCAGATCAACAATATCTTATACCCTGGTAAATAAAAATAAATCTAATTTGTCACTAGTAATACATCCATACAGCTAAATTGTTACTATGGAATATGTTTAACTCTAATGGTTACCTTAAACTAAGTTTGCCCATTTAAGCTTTCATCCACTAATAATTCAAGTGTACTATGTGGTTTCTCGGCTTTGCTATTTGTTTTCTTTGGGGAAACATTCTCTATTTCTGTTTCATCCTTAACTTCTTTCTTCTTTGAAGATACTGGCGAAGATGAGGAATCTTTGGGTGATAAAATGCCTTCAGAAGGTTTTGGACGAGGATCTAATCTTGGGTCCAGAGAAAGAAAGCTTAGTAAGGCCTGTTGTATTAATTCTTGGTCCGCACCGTCAATCGCTTCATATCTGACGCCGCTTAAGCTTCCAGTATTTGGATCTAACACAACATAATCGCCATTTATTGAGCCATCCGGCTTCTTTACTTGGACGTGGTAGTGTTCTTTGATTTCATCCCCTGTAGAATCGATTTGTTTAACTGTTTGATTTTCCGTCGACAGTGAAAAATTTGACAGAAGCATTTCAGATAGAGACGCATTTCCTGTTCCAGTATCATTGAGACCTAAAGGAGTTACGCCATAAGGAACTAATCCAAAAGGAGTTAGCCCTTCAGGATTAATTCCAAATGGGGTAATTCCAGATGGATTAAACCCGTATGGATTGAATCCAAGTTCAGAAGGAATATGTAGAAGAACAAGACTACTGTTTAATAATCTTCTCCCGACATTTTTTGATCCGTTTAACGCAGTGTTGGTTCGAAGTTTTGTCAAAAATGGACGCCGTCGAGATACACTACCTCTCGTTACAACAGGCGAAGCAGGCGCATTGATAATCCTATTTTTAACCATAGTTGGTTCTGTAGTCGTGTCAAGTACAAGTGTAGGCGTTTCAGTTGTTGTACTTGAGGAATTAGCTATTACTTCTGGGGTTGTAGTAGAAGTACTCGTAGTCTCATCCGATACTTTAGTGTTTTCGGTTGTTGTGCTAGCATCGTTAAGTTCTACAATTTTTGGCGTAGCACTAACTTCAAGTTCTAAAACCTCTCGGAGTTGCGTGTTACTCTTATTATTCTGTTCTACTCTTACGCTATTTTTGCTAGAAACAGTCCTCCCTCGAGGTGTTTCAGAAATGCTAATAAAATGAGGAGGAGGAATTTTAAATCCTTTCTGATAAGGCGATTCTACTCTAACTTCTACAGAAACTGAAGATTCAGCAGTCCAACCGGTTTTGACGTGAGCGTCATTACTTCCATTTTTAGTACTATTTACGTCATTATTAACGCGAACTTCTTCCACAGGGGAATTTTCCTTCTCCGTTTTCGAGATTTTTGTCTCTTGATTATTCGTTGTTGGAACAGATATTTTATCACGTGATATATCTTTCGATTTAACCTTGTTTTCGGCTGGTAAAGGTGTAGTGTACCTAAATGGTCTTGGAGTTTTTAGTTTCGGATTCTTTAATTTCGAATCAATTTGAAGTTTTAATTCTTTCAGCATATCCTTCTTGTGATCCATGGCCTTAAGTTTGAGAAATAACTTATTATTTGTGAGCTTTCCTTCCCTCGCCGATGGTTTGTTAGTCTCTTGCTTACCCCAACTTTCTGAATTAGTTCTGTTTTCAATATCGAGAAAATCGAGTTCGTACAAATAAGTTAAGTAGTCGTAGTCGTAATTTAAAATAGCGTCGAGAGTGAGTGAAGTTCCATCTTCATTTGTCACAGAAATAGAAATATCGTTCGGGTCGGAGGGTCCGTTCTGAGAATCCTTCGCGGGAACTTCTTCAACGTCTGAGACCTCTGTTGCAAGTGCAGATGGTTTTTGAAATGCATGTGAAACATCGCCGCTTGGGTTCTTGGTTTTTGGATGTGTGGTAGCACTTCTGTTTCGAGGGCTTAGGTTGTTTATAAACCTTGGGTCATACTTGGTTCCTCGTTGTCGTTGAGGCAAAGGCCCGGTTGAAACGAGCCAAATGAATGTCGTCACCTGTAATTAAGAAAGTAAATTAAACACTTGCTTCAATCTTTTTTCACAGTTAACTACAGACCCCAAATGGGAATGTCAAAAGGAGGTGTCAAAATGTTTCTGAACATATTTCAAATAAAATCGTAATAGTAAATTAATAAATAAACATTAGAATACAGTATAAGGCAAAAAATATAGGCTGCAAATATAATGTTAATTAGAACGAGTGCAACACCGGTTTTGAAGATATAAAAATATTTACAAAAAATTATTTTACTGTGTAAATCAGCACACTTTTTATACATATTTAAATACAAAACTGGAAAAATATTTCCAGATGAGCGTTGCTCTCTTTGGAAAGATTATGCATTCATTCCTTCTTGGAATAAAGCCTTTCTATAAGCCGTAGAGAGGAGATTGTTGGTACTTATGAATTCATACGTATATGGACCAAAGGTCAGCAGTAGACATAAAAGACAGAGTGAGAAGAAAGAATGAAGCATTATTATTATCATTATTATTAACACTCGGCTTGTGTAATTTTTCTTTTGTGTACTTGAAAGTTCTAATAAGATTCCAATACAAATTTGAATTCATTAAGAACTTAGGTCTGAGATTCAGATTTGAGTTTACGATTTATTTCAAACCCTCAATTGTGACTCTGACTCTCTCTCTCTCGTCTGTTAGAGGAGTCCAATTAAAGAAGCAGAACCATGTATTAATGAACAAATGTTGATTGCATCAGAAGGAAACATGAATTACGTACGGAATTTAAGAATGACAAACTAACTTGTAATTCTCTTAAAGCTTAAATTTTTTTAATGGGTCTTTGAAATTAACTAAGAGTAATGTAGTATTTAAACAATTAACTTAAAAAATAAAAAAATGAGAGGGGGGCCAAGACTGCAGGTTAATAAATCGCCTAAATGAATAGGAAATTTAGAAGTTTTCCTTGACAAATTAACCTTAGAGAGAGTAGCATTAAACAATCAAATACCGAGGGTGCTCTTCCAATATGTGCTCTACCTTAAAATTTACATTCCAATACGTGATCTACCTTAGATTATTCGGATTAGCAGCAGGTAATAAGGCTAACTAACGAAAATATCACGACTTAACCTAACCAATCGTCAAGGGCGTATAGTTGACCTAACGATTGGTTAGGTTAAGTCATGATATTTTCGTTAGTTAGCCTTATAAGGCTAGTTTCACGGTAGAGCACGTATTGGAATATGGTAGATCACAGTTTCGCGGTAGAGCACATATTGGAAGAGCACCAATACCGAGTGTTGTGATAGAATAAATGAATTCTTTAATGGACTTTCTTTTATGTAATCTTATGTTCCATTTGCACGAAAAATTATTATTTACGAACTAGTCACTCGACATAGTCTCTTTTCCACCCTATTTTGAGATTGTGGAACACACCAGAATTTAAATGTATAATAGATTAGCGTTAATATCCTCAGCAGTATACAACGAATGTGCTCTTCCTGATTATAATACAAAGAATGTTGGTTAAGTTGCTTCATAAAAAAAAGCTAAGTTTATAACACGAAATAAAAACTCCATTCTGTCTTAAACTCTTAATGTAAATATTATATAAATTTATATTCAAAATTAATCTAAAACAATTGCTTCAAACCACACATTCTCTTCTCAAATATTTAACCAATAGTTTAATACCGTTGTTTTTGTAAACACACACATATATATATATATACATATATACACTGAGGAGGGGGCTAAGGACGAGCGCCCGCAAAAGTGACCCCTCCACAGAAGACGGAGAGAGTCAAAAACAAGGTCTCCAAGGCTCAATGATGCCATTTTTTTTTAATAGAAATTTTGAAAATGTTGTGTACTAAATGTGTAGTGTGTAGTGTGTAGTGTGTAAGATGCATGTATGTGTAGTGAGGAATAGATAGAGAAGCGTGTGTTTGAGAGCATGCTGGACTCTCACAGGGTAGATGAGACACGGAAAAAGATCAGCTAAGGAGGACAGTAACAAGAGAAACGGGAGTTCCAGCACTCCCTGTCTCCTGCCTACCCATGCAACGTTCGTTTATTGAAAGTAAGACCCATCGGAGCCCTATAAACACTTGTATTTTTAGAGAGCCTCTTTAGAGAATAGGGAAAAGCGTGACGTCTTGCAAAAACTCGATTTCGTGAACTGCTCAAATAATAATTTTAAAGAAGTGAACTCTTTTTCATTAATAAATTAAACTTAATTTAGTACACTTTGGGCGCATTTTGTCCAACCTATTGATTGTAACTGTCACGAGACTACATCACTTGAGCAAAAAAACAAAGCTAGTTTTATTGAATAATCTTAGGATTATATGAGGGGTCCCACGTCTTAAGGTACCTAAGCGCCAAAATTAAAATTCGTCAGAAATCGCCTCCAAAGTTCAGCAATATTCTGGCAATAGTATCTCTGTTATTAATTGAGCTAGAACGTTCATTTTTTGGCTAAATTAGAGTTCTAAGTATGTTAATGAAGATGATGAGTTTTTGGAATAGATTTTCATATTTTATACTTTATATATTTTAATTTTTTTATTTTCTTATTATGCCGAACTTTGGGTGAACTTTTGACTGGCGATAGAGGTGAAAAAAGTAGTTCGCTTCATAAGGTTTTCAACCATACTTCTAGTGTCGTAAGGTCATTATAACCCAAACCACGCGATAGAGGAAGGGTGAAAATAGTGATATCCATCAAAAACACATTTTCGCCTGTGGTGGCGCTTAGGTACCTTAAAACGCGCGACCCCTCATATATATATATATATATATATATATATATATATATATATATATATATATATATATATCTGATACTTTGAAAAAGTTTGTATGGTTTTATTATCTGAAATAACAGTATGAAATTTTCACTCGTTAACCTCGTTGCTGTTTCGTGCGTTGGTCTCTCTCCACACGAAGGTCAAGCTGATGACCCCGCCTCTAGGTCTGGCTTGGAGGAGGAGCGAGTTGCTTTCTTGCACTCTCCACTGTACATAGCCAGGTACACCCGGCTCGTCTGGTACCGCCCTGAGCCAGGCATCTAGTCTTCTTTTGAAGACTTCAACTTTGACCCCTGTAACGTTTCTGAGGTCCTTAGGAAGCTGGTTAAAAAGTCATGGCCCCCTGACAACCAAGCTATTTTCCTTCAGTGTTGAGGAAGTCCCTTGGCGGGCCTTTAATTTGGGAACACTACACATTCTGCATTTCCTATTTTCCAGCGTTGTTTGGATGGTATTTGGGTTTAGTTTGAGGTTTGGTACTAGTTTTTCGATCATTTTCCATATGTAGATTATGGTGTACCTCTCTCCTCTTTCCAAGGAGTACAGATTTAGTTTACGTAGTCTTTCCCAGGAGTTGAGCTCTTTACAGCCATCAATCTTTGGTGTGAAATGTATCGGAGTTTCTTCGTTTATTAATTTCTTCCTTTTTATATGGGGACGTCAAAAGTGAGCAGTATTCAAGTTTTGGTATAATCAGTGTTTTTAGCAGGGGGAATCATTACTGTCCTATCCCTTCTTTTGAACGTTCTTAGTACCTGTCCCGCTACTCTTCTTGCTTTATTTATCGCTATCTGATTTTGTTTCGAATTTCGCATCATCGGTCATTATTACCCCCAGATCGATCGCTTTCGTGCTTCTCTGAATTTCCTGACTATCTGGAGCATAATAAATATGTAGTCTGTTTAAGTTCCTTTTTCTACCATATCTAAGAGCTGAAATTTCTCGGTGTTAAATGTCATGTTGTTGTCTTCTGACCATTTGTATATTTTGTTCGTGTCCCTCTGCAAGGCCTCCACTTCATTTACATCGCTGATTTTTCTGCTGATCTTTGCATCGTCTGCAAACGATGTTACTATACTGTTGCTGTTTACTCCGCTGTCTATGTCTGTCAGCATTATAATGAACAGGAGTGGGGCTGGTACTGTACCTTGTGGTACTGAGCTGCGTACTTCCGATTCTGATGATGATACACCTTGAATTTTTACAACCTGTAGACGTTCTCTGAGGAAGTTGTAGATTCATTTTCCCACTTTGCCTGTTATTCCCATATATTTCATTTTGTGTGGTATTATACCGTGATCACATTTGTCGAAAACTTTAGCAAATTACGTGTATATGACATCGTAGTTGTCATTGCCTTCCGGTGCATCTAGGTATATAGTTCTTTGCTCGAGATCTGTCCCCTCCTTTATATATAGGGACAATGTTTGCTCTTTTCAAGATGCTCGGTATTTCCCCAGTGTCTAGGGATCTTCTCCATATCCAGTATAAAGGTGTGGCCATTTCATTTTTACAGTTTTTAATCAATAATGCGTTCCAATTATCCGGACCTGCAGCTGAATGTGGTTTCATTTGTCCTACAGCTCTCGCTACATTTTCTGGGGTAAAATCAAAGTCTGTCATACACTCTCCTTGCAATTTCTCTTCAAAGAATGCATCTATGTCAGGTATCGCTTTGTCACTTTTGGGGTACTAAAAACTGAGTCATACTGGGCTCTCAATGTTTCAGATATTTCTTTTGGATCGTCAGTTAGTTCATTATTTCTCTTCCTTAAGGGACCAATAGCGGCGTGCGTTTTTGTTTTCCTTTACGCATAGTAATAGAAGTATTTTAAATTTTCCTTTATTGCTTCTACCACCTTTTCCTCTTCTCTCTCTGTGTGGTCCTTAATCAGGGGTTGTATTTTCCTATCGATACCCTCCAATTTTTCTTGTATTACTTTCTTGGTATTATCTCCGCAGTTGCCTAACTTCGCCTCCACTCTCTTTCTTTTGCGGAATAGTCTTCTCTTTTGCCTCTCTAAGCCAGCTCCTCTTTCCTTTTGGCTGTGATTTCGGAGCATATTTTTCTAAAATTCTCAGCGTTTTTTCTTCCAAGGTTGTTAGCATTTCTTCAGTTGTTTTATTCTCTAAAACTGTTCTCCACTCTATTTTGGCCATGTGCGATCTGATTGCTTCAATTATACAGTATATATATATATATATATAGTTTTATTAACTGAAATAACCATGAAATTTTTACTGCACCTTCTCAACACAGGGAATTAGTCCATAGTGCAAAACATGTTCTGTGTAATGTCCTCTCAGCTCATTAACTCTCTTCACACGAACAACAAAATTTTGTAGTACTCTAGACACAGTATCTGTTGAAATCTAAGAAATTTCTTGTTTACCTGATGCTTTTAGTTCTTCTGTTGTGTGTGGATTCTGTTTAAACTCACTCTCTTTTAAATAACCCTATAAATAAAAGTCACAGGGGTTTAGATCTGATCATGTTGGTAACCATACTATTCCTTTATCGTAAACCGTAGGAAATCTGTTGGACAAGATGCTTCTGTCGAAATTATCGTGCAAGTATCGTGAGCTCAAAGGACATCACATAGAACATGTTTTGCATAAGGAAACTAATTCCACAAACGTAGACTAAATACAGTAAAAATTTTATGCTTTGATTTCAGTTAATTAAAAAAACAAAAACAAATATTTTAAAGTGTAAGTGTTAAAAAAAGAAATAAATAATCACCCTACATATTTTTTTAGTTTAATTCTTCACATTAAAGCAGATAATTTACGTAATCATTTGCATAAACGGGAAGATTATCTGGTAAATATGATACCAGTTATATCAGTAATTAAAATTAGGAACTATTCGTGTCCCTCAAAATTATAACTTTACCCATCAATACTCAATTTTAATATTTATGAAAAATAAAAAATAAAAAAATTATCCTTTTAAAGCAACATAATGTCGTTTTCTTTAGGAGAAATTGGTTTCCATTCAATTTGGTTTGGTTGAGGCTACAATTTTTAAATTAGATTTGGTTAAGCTAGAGCGATACATTGGAAGGAAGTTGGGGGGGTCCCTGGAACGATTTTCAGTTATATATTACCTCCACATCCTCGGTGGCCTTAAAAAGAGTGATCCCTCGGGTGAATATGGATGAGCTTTGAACTTATTTATGTTCTCTTTCACATAAAACCATTTAATGACTGTATTTTAAAGATACTAAAAATTAATAATGATAATTAGGCAAACCCAGAAAAAGAAACTATGATTCCCAGCCTTATATATATATATATATATAAATATATATATATATATATATATATATATATAGTGTTTCATCTATCAGAAGACATTGGAAGTGTAAAAAGAATAAGTTTTACGACAATGTTACGATTTTCAACATATTATTACAGAAGGTATTAAGGGTACATTCGAAATATCTTGTCTACGTAGAGAGACTAAAAACAATTTAAAAGTCAAGACAAGACTGGAATTACAGCGAATTTCTGCCGAAACAATCAAAAGTGTTCAGAGAAATTGTCATTTATGAGTAATGAAATGTTTTGAAGTTGAGGATGAACAATTTGAACACCTTCTGTATAGTATGTTTAAAATAAAACTGTCAAAATTGTATTACTCTGTAATGCAAGATTTACATCAACAGATTAAGGCTCCATATTATATTAAAAGCCCAAAGTTTGCTTTGTTAAGCTATATTAGGTTACAGATATGTGACAATGACCTTTGAGTCACGCCCCTCTTTCTACACATTTTCAATGTTTCCAGATATATGAAACACCCTGTGAAATAAATAAATAAATATATATATATATATATATATATATATATTTATATATATATGTGTGTGTGTGTGTGTGTGTTTAAAATAACACTACCTGGCTTTTGACATTAATGTTATAATTAGAATGATTTTAAAATGGCCACTAAATCTATTTCAGCTTTTTATCCTTTAAATAAAAATCAGTAAAATTAAAGCATTTGATATTTAAATCGAAAATACTAAACCCATAAGAAAAATGTTACTGTAAAGATAAAGTTTGAAAATTGTTTAGTTAAAATTTTATTATATATATATATATCTATATATATATATATATTATATATATATATATATATATATATATATATATATATATATATATATATATATATATGTCATTTTCATTGTTAATTTTAGTAAAGTGATTAACAATATATACAGTGAGTTTAACTATTAATTAATTAGAATTAAGATATTTAACCAGTTACTCGTGTATTTTAAAATTAACAAGGTTGAAATAAATATAACCCAGATTAAAAGCTACTTTTCTATCAATAATGAAATTAAAAGTTTAGCCGAACTGCATTATCTGCATATTTTACCAAACTTAACTTGTTTTCTTGGTTCGCAACAGAGAGATTTTATTAAACTTATTTTAAACAATTCTAAAAACACGTTTATTTATAGCTCCGAAAAATCTATTATTTCCTTACATGCTAACATATTGATGCCCCCTTTATAACTGGGCATTGTGCCAAACATAAATTTAAATAAACTCAGTTGCATTAGATAGTAATTTAAGTTAAGGGCATGATGACGCGCCATTTTTCTTTTTCCACGTTTGGATTGGTTCTTATTCGGCGTTGAAATTCTTGAAAGTACTTTCGCAAATGATTTACGCTCTGGCTAAAATCAACACTTCTTTTCACGCATTCAGACAGTTAGAACACTTTAACGAGTGTCTGCATCGTGTTTACGCAGTAATAATAATGAGAGCTTTTGTTTTTTAACCGTGTGTAATGAGAGTTATTGGAATGCCAGTTTATATTATTATCATTTGCATAATTATCAGCTTCGCGTGTCACACGTTCGACTAAAAATTAACGAGACAAAAAATACGAGCGTAAAAAATAGTTTCATGGTAATTGATGTTTAAATTATTATCAAATAATAAAAACAAAAGGGTAACATTTCCCTACCTTGCGGGAGTCAGTATCCCAATGGTCACCTGAACTCCAGCATTGACAGGGTGAGTGACTGCCCAACCCAACCCAAGCGCCAGCAGTGAGAGCACACCTAAAACTTCACCACCCAAAGTCTGACACCAAGACCACTAAGCTACCGGATCCCATCAAATAATAAAGGATGTGTTAAAAATTAAAATATTTATTAATATATTTTGCGAGATAGAGGTTAAAATCGTAAGGGATGGCAAGCATGTTTCCCCCCCCCCCACCCTGCACAGATGAAACTAATAGAGGTACAAAAAAACTAATTGTTGCATCTTTTAGACAATTTAATTCTACGTTTAAACAAAACCACTCGGTAGTTGGTGGTGTTGCCTCCTTGTGTACGACACTGACCTTTTCGAGTCTCTCCTCACCAACTATACCCTTACCGACTTGAAGCCGTCTGCCAAGCACAAGGAAGCAACACCACTATTGAGTGGTTTTGTTTAGACGTAGAATTAATTGTCTAAAAGATGCAAATAATCAGTTTTTTTGGTACTCTATTAGTTTCATCTGTGCAGGGGGATGGGGCAATCATTGTTTGCCACCGTGGACAAATACTTTGTTTTCAATGCAAGTTAATCTGTTTTAAAGGTTACCATTTTGTGCCATTTCAAATTTTAACCTAAGGAAAAGCTGATTCGTGGAAAAGGTTAATACGAGAATATATTTAACCAATATAAGAAATAATTTGGTTATTTTTAACAATGTGTTTAGAACATGAATTTCTTGTTTAGGAAATATACATTAACCCATATAGTAAATGCTATTTTAGGCATACAGCTGAAACTGAACGAAGCATTTATTGCTACTATAACAATGCTTTGAAATTTTTAGTACTTTTAACTCTTGAAAATGTACAGTGTTGTACGAGTATAATAATTTAGTACTATTGTGTACTATTCTTTTACTAAAGTACAGTAATAGCATCGTGTTAAAAGGGTAATAATTACCCTAAAAATACAGGCTAAGCGGAATATTCAAATGAAGAAACCGTTGTAGCATCAGTAAACAACGTAAATGTCAATATATCTGTAGAGGTTGAGAGAAATCATTCGTGTACAGTACAGAGCCCCGAGGCGCATCGTGCTTCACAATTGATTCTGAAGATATTCGTGATGAACTGAAGCACACTGACAACAATCTGGCAAGTTACTCTCAAACATTTATGTTATACTTTTAAAATCGCCATTTCATTGGATACCTTTTCTTGCGAAAGCAGAAGCGTAAAAAGATATAAATTTCTAAGTTAGGTTCAATTTATTGATAAAATCTTTCCAAATGAATCTTTAATGCGTAAAGAGGAACGAATCTCTCTCCTAATTGACTGCATTCGAAGGTTCACCATTGCTGATGAGAAGATATTTGTTAAAAAATATTTCAGAAACGAAAAAATTTTTTGAAAATTTTGTATAAATAATGCGAGTTTCACAGATTTGAATAAGTGACAGCCTTTATTATTACCGAAATGTTTTAGTACAAATATTGGCACGATTATATCGTATTGTAACATTAATTATTACTATTACTAGATAATTTGTTTCCGAGATATTTTAATACATTACCGAAACGAAATTATTAGTATAATTAAAGTATAATTTTCTACTACCTCGGAGTAGTAAGATCAAAGGCGAAATTGTGCTGAGCTTGGAGACGTAAATGTTAGAAGTGATTCATTTTTACATTATCTTAAATAAAGGGTATCTGCAATTCGAATGGCGTGGTGGTCAAGAATTTGTAAGCAACATTCACCAGTGACGTTTAAAAGTTAATTATCATTTTCAATTCAGTGTTATTATTATTTCTTACGAACTGTTTGTACTGTACGAAGGGTTTGTATTAAATTTACTTTTAATAAATTGATTGATTCGAATTGTATTTAGTAATTCTCTTTTGGTTTATAGTGAAAATAAACATTCTATAACTTTAAAATTTTTGATGGAGTTTCTCTCTCTCAGGTTTGTATTTACTTTACTTATTGGCAATAAACGCGTGCAATAATATTAACTTCTCTATTAACGTTAAAATAATCATTTAGACACCATTAGAACATAACAAAAATGTGTTTAATAAAAAACAAAAAGAGAAATCAGAAGAACGACTCTTCCGAGTACTTTAAAATTTTTTTCAATTTCTTTTGGCAAAAATTTTGCAAACCTCGAAGCCATTTTTAAAACTTCTGTCGTCACTAATTTGCATTGCACGGGTTAAATTCATGTTAAATAGTTTCTAAACGGATCGAGAGAGATAAAACTCAAATGAACTATGGAGTGTTTATGTTGCCAGCATTAGATTCTACCCACCTGAACATTTTGGATTTATAATGGAATCTGATAGTTTAGACCAAGGATGACCAACTTGGTGGGCCGCGGTACGCATCTAGCCCGTGAGGCAATTTTAACCTGGCCCCGTTCTCGAAATATGTCGGAAAATTCAGAAACAAAAATAAATTAAAAATATAAAAAGAGTGACACACTTTTATGAAGCAAATATTATTATTATTAAATTACATTTTAATGTAACAACATTATTTTTCACTTTTAATGGGTAAACATTTTCGAGTCATGATTATATTGCCAAATAAAAAATCTTCCTTCGTATTTCACTACGGGGGTCCGCCCCAGGACTGGTGAGAATGGAAATCGTAGTCCTCAAGCTAACAAAGCGAGCCATCCCCGGTCCAAATCGAATGAGTACATGAATTTTAAAACAAACAATGCGGGTTCGATACCCTGTTAACAAGAATCTTTCAGTTTTTACTTGGTTTATAATGTTATTTAGAATCTACTTTTAAATACTTTCGATTAGAACCATATATTACTATAGCTATAGACATAGCTATATATAATTTTATATTATATATATATTTATATATAAGCTATATTCATCGATGCATTCATAGTTTAATGGAAGTATGAAGAATTAAACATCTTTTCACATAAAGCACCGTTCCGCCCATTTCAGGTACGAGCAGCTCGCAGCAGCATTGCCAAGCAAATATAGAAGGGGGGGGGGGTCAAAGTATTGACGAGGATTTCGTACGTGGTTTATCACCACTGAAAGCAACAATACTCTGCGTTAAGTCTAGTCCAGTAGCTCCCAACCTCGGGTCGCAACCCAAATCAGGGTCGCGGGGGTCCTCAAGTAGGATCGTCAAGGGTCGCTATATTCGCTATTTCTTATTCAATTTATATACATTTTTAAATTTTTATCATTAGCCTGAGGGTCAGGAGGTCCTGTCCTGTTGTGCCAATTTAGTGTAACGTAAAAAAGGTTGCGAACCATTGGTCTAGTCCAAAGAAAATCCGTATCTGTATTCAGTTTAGTGCAATTTTCGTTAGTGTGTATATTGTAGATTCCCGCCAGTTACTATCAGTCCTCGTCGTGCATGATTCTTCAGGAGCAAGGCGCACCGCAAGTGTGTTTTTTCTTCCTAAGGCAGTACAAATTTACCTGTATCAATCACACTTATACTCGTACTACCTCAGGCTTGCTCTACACAAACTGGACCAAAGACCATAAGTATCCGCAATCGCAAACCGTCGGTGTGTATATATATACACAGGGTGTCCCATAAGTCCGGCATCATAAGAAAAATAATAAAAAAAGGCAAAACAAAAGCTTTTATTTACAGAACGTGCTCAATATGTTCACCAATGTTTTCAATACACAAATTCAGACGTGATACCAAGTCAGCAAGCACACGGTGAATGATGTTAGGAGTAATGGTGTTACATGCCCCAATAATGCACTGCCGCAAATGTTCAACACTACTAATTTTCTCTGCGTATACCAGCGCTTTCAAGTGGCCCCAGAGATAAAAATCTAGTGGCGAGATCCGGGCTTCTAGCTGGCCATTCCACAGGCCCTCGACGTCCTATCCAATGACCAAGGAATTGTTGGTACAGGTATTCCCTTACTTGGGTGCTGCAATGTGCAGGAGCGTCGTCTTGCTGGAACCATATTGGGAAATTTCCTTCTTCGTTCAAGACACTGGGAAATGCTTCTTCCTTGTGCATACGTAGGTAGGTGCCTCCAGTGACATGTTCATCGAAAAAGAGGGGGCCTATGATACGATCTTTCCAAATGCCCCACCATACCATCACCCGAGATGCACCTTGTTCCTTTGAAGAGGTATACCAGTGAGGGTTGTTTTGAGACCAGTAGCGGGTATTCTGTCGATTTACCTCACCATTTCCATAAAAAACAGCCTCGTCACTGAACAGAATGGTGGACGGGAAATTGGCATCCCGAGCATATTGTCCCGTAGCCCATTCACAAAATTCCATCCGCCGGTCAGGATCATCTTCGCTTAATTTCTGAAGTTTATGTGGATGCCATTTGTGAGCCTGAAGAATGCGATGGATGCTACTTTTCGACACTCCTGTCTCGGTGGACAATCGCCGAAGAGACTTATTGGGACTTCTGTTAAAATGAGCCAGGATAGCAGTCGCTGTATCATCGTCAGTGGACCTCCTTGAAGGTCCACTGCATGGTTTATCTTCCATGGATCCTGTTTCCTTAAACTTTGCAACAAGTCTGCTAACACAACTCTGTATTATTGGCTCGCAGTCTGGATGCAGTCTGTTAAATTCAGCAGCGGCCTCTCTTTGACTCCGATTTCCTATGAGTAGAATTATCTGGATTCGTTCTTCATTGCTCACAGACATTATGGCCTGTAGAAAGAAAAATATGAATTATGGTTTGTAGAAATAGAAAAATATGAATTTCTCCTATGATTCCGGACTTATGGGACACCCTGTATATATATATATATATATGTTAAACACAGACCGTGCATGGAACACGGTCTGTGTTTAACATATAATTGTCTCAGGGAACCATTCTGAATTTGTGTGTGTATATATATATATATATATATATATATATATATATATATATATATATATATATATATCGAGATATCAACAAATATGACGACAGCATTAAAAGAGAATACACTATTGTGGAAAGAAGTAAATTCGGGGCCTTTAACTTGAACTCGAAGACTATAAATTGGGAAGCAATCAGATCGCACATGGCCCAAATAGAATGGAGAACAATTTCGAGAATAAAACAACTGAAGAAATGCTAACAACTTGGAGGAAAAAACGCTGAGAATTTTAGAAAAATATGCTCCGAAATCACAGCCAAAAGGAAAGAGGAGCTGGCTAGAGAGGCAAAAGAGAAGACTATTCCGCAAAAGAAAGAGAGTGGAGGCGAAGTTAGCTAACTGCGGAGATAATGACAGGAAAGCAATAAAAGAAAAACTGGAGGGTATCGATAGGGAAATACAAGCCATGATTAAGGACCATACAGAGAGGGAAGAGGAAAAGGCGGTAGAAGCAATAAAGGAAAATCCAAAATACTTCTATAGCTACTGGGGAAATACCGAGCATCTTGAAAAGAGCAAACATTGTCCCTATATATAAAGTAGGGGACAGATCTCAAGCAAAGAACTATAGACCAGTGTCATTGACGTCCCACTTCACCAAAGTATTTGAAAGAATAGTTAGAGAGAAAATTTATGATTTCCTGGAGACACGGGAAAGATTCAACGAAAATCAGCATGGATTCCGATCAGGTAGGTCATGCCTATCACAACTAATAGAACACTACAACAATATCCTAGATGCATTGGAAGGCAATGACAACTAACTACGATGTTATACACACAGATTTTGCTAAAGCTTTCGATAAATGTGACCATGGTATAAATAGCACATAAAATTAAATATATGGGAATAACAGGCAAAGTGGGGAAATGGATCTACAACTTCCTTAGAGATCGTCTGCAGGTCGTGAAAATTCAAGGTATATCATCAGAATCGGAAGTACGCAGCTCAGTACCACAAGGGACAGTACTGGCCCCACTCCTGTTCATTATCATGTTAACAGACATAGACAGCGGAGTAGACAGCAACAGCATAGTAACATCGTTTGCAGACGATACAAAGATCAGCAGAAAAATCACGATGTAATGACGTGGAGGCCTTGCAGAGGGACACGAACAAAATATACAAATGGTCAGAAGACAACAACATGTCATTCAACGCCGAGAAATTTCTGCTCTTGAGATATGTAGAAAAGAAGAACTTAAACAGACTGCATATTATGCTCCAGATAGACAGGAAATTCAGAGAAGCACGAAAGCGATTGATCTCGGGATAATAATGACAGATGATGCGAAATTCGAAACACAAAATAAAGCAAAAAGAGTCGCCGGACAGGTACTAAGAACGTTCAAGAGAAGGGACAGGACAGTAATGATTCCCCTGCTAAAAACACTGATTATACCAAAACTTGAATACTGCTCAGTTTTGACGTCCCCATATAAAAAAGAAGAAACTAATAAACTAGAAGAAACGCAAAGGCATTTCACAGCCAAGATTGATGGCTGCAAAGAACTCAACTACTGGGAAAGACTACGTAAACTAAATCTGTACTCACTGGAAAGAAGAAGAGAGAGGTACATCATAATCTACATATGGTACATATAGAAAATGATCGAAAAACTGGTACCAAATCTAAAACTAAACCCAATTACCATTCAAACAACACTGGAAAATAGGAAAGGCAGAATGTGTAGTGTTCCCAAATTAAAGGCCCGACAAGGGACCTCCTCAACCCTGAAGGAAAATAGCTCGGTTGTCAGGGGGCCAAGACTTTTCAACCAGCTTCCTAAGGACCTCAGAAACGTAACAGGGGTCAAAGTTGAAGTCTTCAAGAAAAGACTGGATACCTGACTCAGGACAGTACCAGATGAGCCGGGCGTGCCTGGCTATGTACGGTGGAGAAGGCAAGAAAGCAACTCGCTCCTCCACCAGGCCAGACCTAGAGGCGGGGCCACCAGCTTGACCTCCGTGTGAAGAGAGACCAACGCACGAAACAACAAGGTTCATAAGGTATATGGGAATGAACTCAGAATGGTTCCCTGAGGTTTTTTATGATACACACAGACCGTGCATGGAACAAAGAACTCTTCTCGGATAATTAAATCCACTATAATCCGAATAAGTAATGGTAAATGACAACTACTATAGTTTTTCTTTTTCATGCCAGCCCGACGCGGGCAACGGTTCACTCACAAAGAGGTCCCAAAAATATAGCTTCCCTCACCAGCTATCTGCAAAGTAGATAGGATCCAGCTTTGGGACAGGATCTAGGGTTTAAAGCAGCCTAGCCCAGCTACATTTAGAATCAATATAAGCAAAAGACTCGCTGCCTTCACGTCAGATTGAATACATCAGAAAAAGGGGTAACTATTATATTTTTAGCCAAAAACCAAAACTTAAACTTCAACTGGCAGAAACGAGCGTCCACTTTTCAAGGCACACCTTGAAAAGTCTTACCAGGTTGCTAACGTTGTGAAAGACTAATTGTAAAGAAGATTGGGAATGGTTGGCTTGTTGAAAAAGTCCATATTAGAAATATGGAGCCAGGTGGAGTGATGGAAGATTTCTTTTCTATATGAAAGTTTATTTGGCGATGGTTAGGTTGAAAGCAGAACTGTAATCGTTGAGGGATGGCTGAATACTAAGTATATAAAGGGACTCAAGTATGCGGAGGTTGGTTGGCAGAATTAATGATTTTGAAATTGGGGGGAAGTAACGGGTGGTTGTGAAGGTGGCAATGATCCCTTATTGCTGATTTGGAGGGTTTGTTGAAGGGTTGCTAAGTTCTAGTGGAAATACCACGATGCTCGTCCACTCTTGTTTGGTATTGGTGGATGGTACTGCCAATATAGTTCGCTTTGCAGCGAACACAATTAAAAGCGTAGATAGTGGACGAAGCAAGTGGCTGGGGTGTTTTTTCTTTATGGTTAAGGTAAGATTTGATACTATTGTTGTTGGTAAAGACAAAATTTAATTTAATTTGGGGGTAAAGCGGGGTGAGTAGGAGACGGAGTTCTGAAAGTATTTTGTGGCTGATGTGGTCGTAATAGGGAAATTAAAAATATTGTACGTCTTTTTTGACAGTGGGAACTTTAAGAGGGGGTTGATAAATATTATTAAGAAAGTTTCTGGTTAAAGATTGTAAATTTGTAACAGATGTTTTGGGAAGGAGTTATTAATACTGAAATTATGAATGAATTATATTTCATGGTGGAAGGATAAGTACGAAGAGCATAGATGATAGGCGCGGTGGATTAAAATTTTAATACTGTTTATTTTATATAGCAAAGGGGTGTGGCTTAGGAAATTAGTACCTAGGCCTGTGTACGTAGGTTTTCGATATATGGAAGTGCTGAATTTGTTGTTTTGTTTAGTTATTGTAATATCTAGGAAGGGTAAGGTGTTATTGGATTCGTCTTCTTTGGTGAACTTAATGTTTTTATGTTGTGAATTAAGGTTGTTAAGAAAAGTGGGGGCGTGGTTAGCATTGTGGAAAAGGAGAAAGATGTCATCAACGTATCTTTTATATAGGGGTGGCTTATAATGAGGGGGGCAATGGAGTAGCCAGTTATTTTCGTGATGGCTGAGGAAGATGTTAGCTAAAGTGGCACTCAAGGGGGATCCCATGGCTAATGAATCCGTTTGTTGATAAAGTTGTTGGTCAAAAAAGAAATAAGTGTCTGAAGCGGCAAGTGTAAGCAGTTTGGTCAATTCTTGTTTTGTTAAGTTCAGGCTGTTAATACAGATCTCGATGGCTTCTTTAATTGGAACGTTGGTGTAGACTGTAGAGAGATACTATGTCGAAACTCTGCATGTGGAGGTTGTTGGAATTATTTATGGTCAAAATTTCTTTGGGAAATTCGTAAGAGTTGGTGACGGAATATTCGTTTTGGGTAAGGGGGTTAAAAAGGGAATTAGGAATTTTGCTAGTTTATAAATGTGGGTGGTGTAGGCCGAAAGGATGGGTCTAATGGGTAAATTGGGTTTATGTATTTTAGGGAGACCATAGAGGGTACCTGGGGACGAGCCGGAGGAACGTATTTGGTTGTAGATGCCCTTGTGGTTTGCAGTATATATATATATATATATATATATATATATATATAAATTCAACAACTAAACTACTAATTAATATAAGTTCCAGGTATTTGTAGTTCCTAAAGAAAGTAAACAGGGGTGCGTTGCTTGTATTAAAGCTCGAGGCGTTTTAGTTAAGGAAACTGGAGCAGCCATCTTCCATTATCTCAATGACGTCATCAAGGTAAGATCCCTCCGAGAATGTCGTTCAAGACGCCGTAAAGGTTGGCGGCCTTGACAACAAATATGGCGCAAAGCTAATTTTTAAAATGCAGTTCATATGCTTTATTTTTACTTGAAATTAACGCTACTCTTCCATAAATTTGACATTTAGACTTTAATACCAGCGATTATTTACTGTTTTTATACTTAGTCATTCGATGATAGTGATTTATTTAACATTTGTTTTAAAAAATATTTTGTTAGAAAAAATAAATTCCATAAACTACTTCTTGACCTTTGATCTTTCACAAATTTTGAATCTTTTTCCGACACGTCTTTGAAACGCATCTTCCTGCGAGGGTCTGAATAAAATAATAATTTTTTGGGAGATAAAATCAGGTGATAAGAAAAAGCATATAAATTATGTTTAATATACGTTTAATTCGGATTTTTTAATATAAAATACAAATACTAGTTTACCTATTTCAGGTGTACAGACGTGTACTAAACCAAGTTCCATTGTATTTAATTTCTGGACAACACGTTTTATCGTGATATAATTAAGGATGTTTTGCAGACATATTTATTAAAGTTGGACGATCACACTTTTACAGGATAACTAAATAAATAATTATATGAAACGAATTAGTATAATTTTAATTAAATTATAAATAAATAAATAATAAAAAAAAGATATACCAGAGTTGGCAGAACGAAAAACCGGCGCCAAATACGAGTGAATTCTTTAGTTGGCCTTGGCCGTGCATCAAAGAGGGGACAGGAAAACCATATTTGGTTAATATCGGGAACAAACAAAAAAAAATGTTTGTGAATGGAACTCAGTTGAGGATATGAAGTGACAAATAGAACTAGAGTTAAAAAAGATAATAAAAACGTCAATTTTTTTTTTTAGTTCCTGATCGAATGTACATGTATTTTTTTTTTTTTTTTTTTTTTTTTTATATCGATGAATCAAGAGTAAAAACTTCCGAGAAATTGCGTGGAAAATTATCAGGATAATATTTTTTATTAAAAAAACATTTCTTATCAAGATTCAAGATGATCCTGGAATGAATGTTTCCGCAACATATACAGGGTGTCCCAAAAAAACTATATACTCTTTATAGCATCATATATTTTATAATTTAAAAAAACCCAAACAATATATTGTTATAGCAATTGCCAATGAAAGGTAAATTAGTAATCTAAGTGATCAAAATGTTATAGCTTCGCCATTACAAGGCCTTTGATAAAACAAGGCCAGGCTTAGTCGACGCATTCAAAAGTGCATTCATGCCGCCGGAGAACATTTTGAGCATTTTGATATAAAGAGTATATAGTTTTTTGGGGACACCCTGTATATATATATACACAGTATATTTTATATACACAACCCCACTTCTCACTCCATGGATTGAGCACGATGGTTGAACTCAGGACCGAAACTACAATATTCCTTATTATCGATTATATTCAACAATTCGTAATCGCTTTCAACTGTTTAGAAAAACGCTTAAACGGTTTACCAAAACAGGATGGGAAATTCTTGTAATGAAATATTATGAACGTTTAAACTTATATGAAGGACAAATGAGCCAAATGCGCCGAGTGACCACTACTTTCCGCCAACCCTTATAGGCATTTCATTCTTTGGTTTATCAACCGATATTATTGGTCGACAGTGACGATAAAGTTAAAAAAAAAATCCCAGAACTGACGCCGTTTGCTGGAATCAGTCCAGAATTATTTATTTTATGTTAAAATTATTGTAACAAAAAGATTGTACAATTGTATTCATTTTACAAGTAGAGAGTTATGCAATTCCTCTTAGTAAAATCAGCGTTCTTGTTTTACCACTGAGCCAGTAGATTTACATGCCCTAGGCCAAAGTATGAGGTACTACTATATCATTGGCACAGTAGTGCACACGTGTACGTGTGTGTGTGTGTGAGTGGGATTTACGGGACCCCTTTCAACGTGAACCTTTGGAAATTACCGCGGTAACGGTGACGTAAGAGGATGAAAAGTGATATTTGAAGTTGGGGCATTTTGTGATGAAGTAGAGCATTCCAAGATGACGTAACAATGGACCAAAAACGCGAGTATTCAAAAGGCGCTCATTCTCTTTCCGTCAATGTCATTTCCGGTAAAGTGAATTTAAAGTTCAGTTATTTATTTATTTTTTTTTGTTTCTTCTTCGTCACTGTGTTTGTTTTTGGTATTTTAATTGTCAAATGCCTCTCTCGTTTATTGGATAGAGTTCCAACGAGTGATTTACTGGTTAAAAGCGTTCTTCAAACCTAATTTAAACGCGCGCAAGTTACATAATAAAACCCTTTCGCTCCGAGTGTGGCATATAAACTACACATCCAATTTGCGCTCAGATCCGGGTGTGATAAATAAACCAACTTCTAATCTTTTCTGAACTCTGAGTGTAGTTTGTAAAACCAAGGGTATATCCCTCTCTTTCCACCCTCTGAGGTTGAAAATTGGGGTATATATATATATATATATATTTATTATAATTCGAATTCATATAATTTGCTTCAAAGCTACGCCCGTAGTGAAAGGGTTAAAATTACCAACAATATAGGCGTGAACTTAATTGTATAGTGACCCTTTCATATTATACGTGTGTATATATATAAGTGGATTCTTCCTCTATGGGGTGCGGGGCATTTTTTGCCTTTGGCCCCTTTTTCCTGCATATAATATATATATATATATATATATATATATATATATATAATATATATATATATATTATATATATATATAGTATACTTTAATATACAAACCCACTTCAAAGCCCAATGTTGAACTGCTTAAAAGTGTGTATATAAGTATTAGGTGGGAAGGAAAGATCCAATAAATTAGAGATGGTGCGCAAAGTATGAATAAGATTTTAAGATTAAGTGTTTTATTTCGATCGTTGGTCCGTACCATGGAAGACGATCTGATAGCGTGTGTGTATATGTAAATCAAAGCACAGATAATTTATGCACTTTGATTTGCATATAAATATTCCTACTTGTTAATTTCATTCCTTTGTCTACTCCCTGTTGGGGTTGTGTGATATTAAGAGTCCATTTGTCTCCTCTACGGGGGCGATTTTTCCTCGGGGAACGCATGACCGCTTGTCTTTTAAACTCTTGGTCGGTGAGTTTTTCCTAGTATTGAAAATGGAGCACGGAGGCATGGCATGATTTACTCGAGCGAGCCTGCGCGCGCGCGCGTGCTTCTCGATCGATACAAAGGTCGCATCCATTGTCGAATTAGATCGGGCCGAAAAGGTTAAATAGTTGATTCGCACTGTCACCGAAGAGGCGACTCGATAAGAGAGTCGTATATAGTATTCGATCCGACTGACTGAGCTGTCACTGAAACGTAACTCAGATACAACCCTTATACTCGTATGTGTATATACACTGTATGTATATATATATAACGTTTTTGTTAACTTAAAGATGTAATTAAGGGCTAAGGGTGATAAAGGCATATATCCTGGAAGTATAAGCATCGGTAGTTCAAGGACTATTACTAATAGTAATTGTGATAGACTTCTCAAGGCAAAATTATGCTGTATCTGATTTCCTATAATGCATAAAACTCACTAAGATATCAAAAACTGGTATGTAGCTGTACATTTATCACGGATAAAAAGCATTAATGCTAATCACAATTAACGCTGCAACAATTAATTACTCTAATATATATATATATTAGTGGTGCACCAATTAATCGGTATCGGCACCTGGCATGCCGATTAATCGGCCATGCCGATATTAGGAAAATACCTTGCATGGCCGATTAATCGGCATGCAAGGTGCCGATACCGATTAATCTGTGCACACTAATATATATATATATATATATATATATATATATATATATCTATATCATATGACCAAATTGATCGAATATTGTGCAAATTTTCGTCCGTGACCATTTTTTACCCAGTAGGTCGAATAGATTATATATTTTAAAATTTTAAAATTTTAATCACTTTCGTTTGTGTTAAAGTAGGAGGCTGGGAGGCGGGGGTGGGATCTATAAGAAAGTTTAGAGAAAGCTTTTTTATCCTCTTACAATATGCAATGATTATTTTTTCAAATTTCACCCGCGTTACGATTTTAATTAAAAAAAAAGTTCGAAACAAAAAGAAAAAAGTCATCCTTTATGCTTCCTCAGACTTTACACATCCTCTTATTTGTTTTAGGTTAGGTCACGCTAACCTACAGTAAAACTGTCAAAAAGTTGACCCGAGTTAACCTAAACCCAGAAAAATAAGTTGTACAAGAAAATAAGATTTACTTACAAGGTTCGACCTAATTGACGCTACTTGGATATATATATATACAGGGCGTCCCAAAAAAATGTATACACACTTTAACAGCTGATAGCTCAATTGATGTTTCTTTCTTTCCAAGTTAAACCCATTAGAATTAATAATGGCAGTCAGACTAAGCTTTGAACAAAGGAAATTCATTCTAAAATGCTACTGGAAGTGTGAAAACGCAGTTGAAGTGCAAAGACAGTTTAGGAGGGAGTTTCAAACAGATCCACCAACGCGACTTACCATCACTCGAATTAGAGATAAGTTTGAAGCCGATGGAACTGTTCAGAATGTCCACAAGAAGCGTTCCGGAAGACCACGGACATCGACAAGCCCCACAAAGCAAGAAAGAGTACTGGAAACGTATCACCAAAGTCCAAGAAAATCTGTGCGGCAAGCGAGTCGTGAGGTAGGAATTTCAGAATCGTCTGTCCAACGCATTTTGAAGCGCTGTCAATGGAAAAGTTACATTCCAAGATTAGTCCATACTATTAATGAAGATGATGATCCGGACCGAAGAGTGGAGTATTGCGAGTGGTACTTGGCACGATGTGGATGTGGATTGGACGAAGGGGTTTCGTAGAATACCCTCCGCGTTCACCAGACCTCACACCACTAGACTTTTTTTTATGGGGATACTTAAAAGACAAAGTCTACGCTATAAAACCTGCAACAGTCGCTGAATTGAGAGCAGCCATTGAACGAGAATGCACACAAATACCAAACGAAATGTTTCGTGATGTTTGCGATTCCATTGCTTCGCGTTATCAGCAGTGCCTGGACCAGAACGGACGTCAGTTTGAAAACAGGCGTTGACAAAACAATTAAATAATGTCTGTAGATTCTATTACATTTTGAAAATGAAATGTATTTTAATAAACACTGCCTTTATAATTATTTAAAGTGTGTATACATTTTTTTGGGACGCCCTGTATATATATATATATATATATATACGTATGGTACACCGGTTACATGAACATAAAATCATTATCACATTATTTAATGTTTTTGTACCCTGATCACGTCTTCACAAATTAAATAATTACGTAATAACTGCACACGTTTCATAAATAGGCAGTTCCTATCTGTATGAAACTTGCAGAAATTACAAACTAACAGTGCCAAAGATGTACTACAGGAGACAGAGACAGAACTATTTTTAAGTGTGTAAAACTTTCATACATGTAGTAGATATAGTAGTAATAGTAGTAGTAGTAGATTATAGCCACTGCTGGCAGAAAAAGTAGTAAAAGAAGAATTACAGCAAAGTAAGAAAAGGTGCAGTGGAGAAAAAAAAGACTGGATTACTTCCGCACCATTATCCACAATTATTTCGTGCACCCAGAGGAAATTGTAAAATAAAGCCTAACACGAAATGTTATACATATTTTTTAATTAATTATTAAGTATATATGAAGTTTAAAAATAGAGAAGGAATCCATCGAATTTTAAGTGGCTTTCAACTCACATTTAAGATCGAATTAAATAATTTATTTACTTAAAAATAAACGTGTTTATTCCGTAATAAAAAAAAGGTGATAAATTAAGTACAATAAATCAAATTTTTATGTATATTATTATTATTAACTCAAAAGTAGAACTAGACGCATGTTTTACTGGTTGATTTCGTTCACCTGATCATATTATAAATTCAAAGCAATAAGTATGGAACGATTCTGTACTAGTGTATACGTGACCCAATTTTGTTTTGATTGGCTGGTTGGTTAAGTTTGTATGGTTGAAAGTGTGATCATATTGGAAGTTGCGTGTGTTGGCAAATGGAGGATTTTAAGGGGGGTGGGGGAATTCCCACATATAGTTCCATATTGCGTGTGATCTTTCGTCATGCATTTTTGTACATCACAATTAAGAAAAACACTTAAAACAACAAAAATGCATGATTACTTATTTGACAAACAATCCAAGTGGATAATTCTTCAATCAGGTAATGATTGTGTTGACCATGAATATTTTTTGGTTAAAAAAACTAAACCAATTCAGATGTTCAATTCGAACGTTTATTAATTAAATGATTTTTTTGCTTATCTAAGTATAGCTTTCTGTGCAGTTTATT
The DNA here is from genome assembly GCA_023014485.1 of Bathynomus jamesi. Lineage (NCBI taxonomy): Eukaryota > Metazoa > Arthropoda > Malacostraca > Isopoda > Cirolanidae > Bathynomus > Bathynomus jamesi. The sequence goes on from JAJOZX010010911.1 coordinate 40,720, forward strand.
TAACGTGTGATTGGCGACTTAAAACGTTCATACAGCATATTGGTTAATTTGCACACCGAATTTATATATATATATATATACTGTAGAGGCAAAATACAAAAGGCGTTACACAAGATTTTCTTCTGTAAATACAGGTTTCCTAAGGTCCCAAATAAGACTGTAGGAACGACATTGGTATTCGGGATATACCAAATACCAGCATCGGCCGAACGAATACCTACTGTTGCATGGGGACTTTATGGAGTAGTTGTTGATGCAAATGACTTCAGGAGCCGACTGTAAAAATAATAAGCCAGTAACTGGCACGGTGCTTATGTCAGTTAATGCTGGTCATTCGTAATTCCTGTTATCATTATTATTATCAGCATCATGGGGACTCGAACTCCTGACCTCAGTATCTTCACTTCTCTAATAGGAAAACCGTTACCCACCGAGATACGGACGCTAACGGGTATAGTTGTGTGTGTTAGTCTTAGTTTTTACTTAAATATTTTATAGATATTGGTCTATAATAGAAGAATTTAGCAGAGAAGGCGTCTTCAGGAACATATCTTATTATTTTAGGTGATCGTAAATATTGTGAAGGAAGTTTCACATTTTATAAAATTAAAAATAGTATGAAGTGGGTCTGAATTGAAATGTACTGTACATGATTTACTGATATATACGGTATATATGTATGTAGTGTACATGTTTGTATTAGTATATGTATACTTACCTACATCGGTTTTAAACAACAAATGAGTATTACTGTGTATGTGTGTATGTATGTATGTGTGTGTGTGTGTGTGTTCCTTGTTCAATTTACGATACAATGTTGTACTGAATTGATTGAGACTCCTGTTCATTGTACAGCGTGTCCAAAAAAGCCATGAAATTAGTTTCGATGCTCAACTGCAAATCTGATATGTCGTTCTCGGTTCTTCAAGTGTCACGCAGGTTTAATGACTTTTCTTTATCGCCGAAGAAAGGAATTTCCAGACATATTTGGCCTCTGATTAAGCAGATATTTCTGTAGTCAAACTGTTTCGTGATCATTTAAGTTGGTATTGCTACAAAGATTACTCCAAGACTAAACATATTGTGTGTGTGTGTGTGTGTGTGTGTGTGTGTGTGTGTGTGTGTGTGTGTGTGGCCATAAAGTCTGGAAGTATAGGATCGTATTAAGGATTTATTAAGATAATGTACAACGGAGAAAAAGAATTATCGTAATATAGCCTATGTTTCCAGACTTTATGGCCACCCTGTACGTGTATTTTATATATATATATATATATAAAGTAGTAAACAGTAAAACATTGTAACCTAGCGAAGTGTTGACTGATACAAGTTGATTTCGTCATCTTCACAGTGGTGAACCGGATTGAAGCTAAGGCGTCTTTGGACATTTGGTCCCTCAAACCCAACCATGAGCCCCTTCCCCAACTCTCCCAGTGCACGGAACCAGTTCTACCACCTTACCAGAAGTACAAGTCGCAGAGACCAGAAAAATTTATAAACCAACCTTAACAAATTCAAAATATCCCCAGGAGACGAACTACAAAAGAGTGCCCACCACCTATCACGAAGGCACTGATAATAAACCGTCGAGAGAAGCACAACCTCGTTCATTTTGAAAGAGATTAAAATAGTTATAATGTCTGATGCATCGCAACTCGGTGGAGGGAGACGCTTTTCTTGTCGATACGTTAAACAGCTTTGAAAATTGGCTCATGCAAATTTATTCATTACTTCAATCAAGTAATATATATATATATATATATATATATAATATATATATATATAATATATATATATATATATATATATCGGACAGACAAACAGACATAGATATATATATATATATATCTGCTCGATAGAGATATAGATATATCTATCTATCTATCTATCTCTATCTATTATATCTATCGAGACAGACAGACAAATATATATATAAGCAAACAACCACAAGGAAAAGGAAACACAAAGTCCGAGCGCTTTCGTGATATATTCACATTATCCTTCCTTGATAATGTGAATATATCACGAAAGCGCTCGGACTTTGTGTTTCCTTTTCCTTGTGGTTGTTTGCTTATTAATAAGGTCACGTGTTATTTTGTGATTCTAGTGCATATATATAATATATATATATATACAGTATATATATACATACACATTTCAACTGCAAAGAACACGCAGTATAATTAACGTAAAGAACGACGCTTGTATAGGAGAACATTCCACGCAAGATGAGGAGAGAGAACGAACAAATGAAAAAATGAGGTAACCACCCGGGATCTTCCGATTGCCGGTCAGATATGATAACCACTACACCATGGTCCTCACTCGAGACACAGACAGACAGATTCATCAAAGGAAAGTCGAATTCAAGCACAGTTGCTGCTAGAACTTAAGAAAAAATACACCGTGGTCAAAAAGTTAGAGAGAGAACACGAAAAGAGAAGGCATCGCTTTGACTGACAGCGACATAATAACTGATGTAGATGTTATTCAAACAGAAACTTCTGACCATAATCTAATGGAGGTACAAATGAAATTACACGAAAAGAAACACGAAACCTTTGCTACGAAGATAAACAAAGAATGTGAAGGATTAAAATCTGAACTCGGACAAAAATTGAGTAGGAATTCATATATGCAAAAATAAAAAATTAGACGCGAAATTTCATACGGGGATAAAATTTCAAAATAATGCTTCTCAATAATATTAAGGAAAATTAAACCAATGTTATTGGAATAGAATACATACCAAATATTGAACAAAAAAAAATATATATACAGTATATACATACACATACACATACATACATATACACATACATACATACATATATACATACATACATACATATATACATACATACATACATATATATAAACGTTTTAAAAAAAAAAAAAAAAAAAAAAACGGGTTTCTGAACGTGCAACAAAAATGCAAAATAAGAGGGAGGAAAATTTAAAAGTGTCGAAGAAAATTGAATGAAATAGAGACGAATCTAAAACAAATTGGTTTCGAATTTCTTTATAAAGTAGTGGAAAATATTAAATATATTCCAAAGTGTTTTTAGGGCTTTCGCAAGAAAGGGGCCCCAGCGATCGTAACTCAGTGGGCAACATCGGTTTTCTGTGAACGAAGTTAAGACGCTAAGTTCGGGGGTGGGTTAGATTCCCGATGATGCTGTTAATTATAATCGGGAATTAGCGTGATGGGATGTATTAGGGGTGTCTGGACGTTGTGCCAGTTTCTGGCCCTCCTAACCGACAATTACCATTCGGAAAAAGGAAAAAAATTGAAGACGAAGTATAATGAAAATATCGGACCTTGAAAATGCAATAATGGAGGTAAAGAATGACTGAAAAGAAACGAGTGAGCAGCTGTACGACCAATTTAATTCGGTATTTAGTCCTCCTAAATTAGATAGAAATAGCAAAGTAAAAAACCCAAACAAAGTGTTTGAAACAGATGGACAAAGGACTAAGAACTGATTCAAAAAAACTTGCTCCACGATACTAATTTCTCAGGACGAGACAATTAATAACACTATCTGAACTGAGACAATTATACGCATTGTGGAAAATATCACTATACACAGACCCGTTTCTCGCATTCGTCAAAAAAAACACAAACATTGCTGCCATTTGCAAAGGAGGAAATAAAGCTTTGTCAAATAAAAGTATTTCATTAGTGTTGCATCTTATAAAGCGTCTTAAAGGCATAGTTAGAGATAGGATTGTATATTACTTGGAAGAAAGGCATTGTATGACCCAAATCAGCACGGATATGCAGAGCGAGGAGGCCTTGTTTATTATAACAAGCTTAGGTCATCCAGGAGAGAATTTTTAGAACATTTGTGGCAAAGAAAACAGTATATTATGATGCAATATATACAAATTTAGCTAGAGACTGATGAATGTGACCATGAAATTCTTGCTTACAAAATCGGGAAAAAAATTTATTGGAAAACTGGATCTTTCGATTTTTAATTGTTTAAATCAAAGGTGTTAAAAAAGAAGTGGTATAAAAAGAGTTACTGTAAATCCAAAGTTTCACCAGTCATTAGTCCGTACCACAAGGAATGGTATTAGCTCCCCCGCTGTTTATTATTGGTTGCAGATACGACACATCAAAATATCACTTTTTTTTTTGGTATACGACAAAATTTGCGAAGAAATAACTTGCGCGTAGAATATAAAAATAAATAAAAAGATATAAACATGTTACTTAAATGAAACTAAGAAAAATGGCATGAACTTCAGTGTTGATAAATTCCACCCTCTTAA